>JAOVYX010015827.1:0-26522 GCA_035668315.1 Drosera spatulata | reverse complement strand
CTCTTGTGTGCATGACCCTACTCTTCGTATTAGCAGTGGATTAAAGTATTGCAAGGGAAACATCTATTGGGTGGCCCGTCCTAATACGGGAGGCTGTAGGGAAGAAAGGTCATCGGCAGTTGATCATGGAGCGGCAGCATGGAAATGGAATTTTGTTTATTTCGACATCTCCAAAGAAGTAATAAAGTACATGGCATTACCGCCTACTAAAAGCAAGGTTTACCCTCGGAGCACAGAGCCTTATGTCCTCAAGGAATCCATCGCAGTCATTGATATGTATTCTGAGTATGCCTGGATATGGTTAATGGAAAATGACAACCAGGACATTGGCCGAGCTTGGGTCAAAATATGCTCGGTTGATTTATGCAACTTTAATTCTTTTCACTTCCGTTTCCTCAGGAGGAACGGGCAACTTATGCTTGGGGAAAAGGGGTCCAAAATTGAATCGTATGATGTCAACACTCGACAAAAGGGGACTATAGTAAGCAAGAGGCCGTGGCGGGCGACAGACCAGGTCATTGATTATGTAGAGAGTCTAGTGTTGCTAAAACAAACGAGCAAAGTAGCTGGAAGGGCCATGACATCGAAATGGCAAGCTCGTCGGGCTGTTACTGTTTGAGGTCAACAGCGCTGAGGATCAAGTTGCATGCGATTTTATGATGTATTTTTCTCCGCTGTCGTATATACAAGTACAACTGACCTTAATTTCAGTATTACCGATTTTGTTTCACTGGAACCTCTTGCACCAGCTTTAATTAAAGTTGTGTGATTTGTTCACAGCAATTTGTTGTACTCCAGTATTACATAAGATGTTAAGACTTGTCTGAACTTTTTCCCTCAATCCAGTGCGTTTCTGTACTCAGAATGAAGATGGATGGGTTTGCCTAGAAATATGTAAGGGTGAGGAAAAAAACCCGAAAACCGAATTAACGAATCGAACCGAATCGAAAAATCGAATTCGGTTCGGTTAATTTGGTTCTCGATAATTCGGTTTTCGGTTTTTTTTTCTTTTCTTGAACTTCAATTTCGGTTTCGGTTTTGGATTTCTAAAAAATTCAGTAATTTGGTTAACTGAAAATATATGATTTTGATTTTTTTTATGTTTAACCTTATATCTTCTATTATTATAGTGATACCAATAATAAAAATGTTATATTAAGTGTATAAAAAATTGGTTATACCCTATTTAATGCAATTATGAATTAATTTTAATTGTTTATTTAATATTCTTATGCTATTTTTTCATTTTTTAAGAGAAAAAGTTAAAAATTTTAAATCTTTTAAAAATTCCATAAATAATGAAAACTAACCGAATTTACATTAACCAAAACTGAATTATCGGTTTTTTATTTTGAAAAACCAAATTTAATTCGGTTAATTGAAACCCCAAAAAAAAACTATTTTAATCGAAATCTCACCCTTAGAAACATATCCTCTGGTTTCTTAGTCACTTGAAAACTCTATGTATCGTCGGTCGAGCATGTTATATTGATCAATAAGAAATCTAGTTTTCAATTGACTTATCCAAGGTGACTGCAACTAGCATTTATCATCAGTGTGACGGAATAGTGAAGGCTGACGAAATAATGCTGGGGCCTCATCCAGAAGAGATCTTTGAGTTTAAACTATGGAGTGCGGTGTAATGTTGCCCTGTTGATTGAATGATGTTTCTGATTGTGTCTGTTAAGGTGAGCTGAAGCTGAAGCTCTTTCCAGTGCTGAACTCCCTATAAAACATCTCCATAATCATCAAGTACCATTGGCTTTAGCCTTGAATTCGTTGCGAGAATATATAGATGCAAAAATCTTGCATCACGACGGATCCAGCTTCCAAACTAATGAGTTCTTCTCGTTGATTGGCACTTTATCAACTGGTGGTTTATACTGAAGTAACGGGTTCTGACCTTCTTTTTGTGGGTTGGGACGAATGCTTTTCGGTTATTCTTGGAAGTGGTCTGGTCTGATTACTTTCTGTGTTTCACTAATAGGATGAGTATTAGCTGCAATAATCTACGGAATCTGTAGAAAGAACTTCGGGAACTTGATTCCCATTCCTCTATTAAAATTTGATCTTTGCCATCATTCTTTTCTGCTTAACTTGATGAGTTTCATGTTGTTGCTAGATTCCTTGAGGCTGCATGAAGACTGGGAGTTGATGCTGCCGATTGGCTGGTCATAGAAGATTCATTCTAAGTGTGATACATGTCTGGTTTCTACTGCTAGATTATATTATGATCAGAATATAAAACTTATCCAGCAAACGATGAAGTCTTTGGAGAAATCATGCTTCTTTTAGTAACTAAACAGCCTCGGCTTAGGGATGATAATGAGTTACAGGTCCTGATAACAATATCCACATGCAGCAAGCCAACCCCCTTGACCTTGATTTTATTTCCGCTTAGTGCGAACCTGTGCAGAACCAAGAAGTTAAAAAATGGCAGGAAAGGAGACGATGTTTGGCGAAGAAGGAAGAGAGAGAGAAAGAGATGAAGACAAGGAAAATCTGATGTATTAGAAATGAACGAACATGACAATACAAGCCCAGCTACTTGTGTCTTGGCACTTATTACACATATATGTACTATATAGCACTATGATAAGGAATGAACAAGTGTCATCACTTAGCAATGCTTAAGCTCAAATGCGAAGCTTGAACCGCTTGGGAGCGATGACCTTGATAATATTGCTTGTTAATGGGGTAGGTGTTAAAGCTGCAAAAGCTGCCGGAATGAGAGTGGTGGCTGTTCCTTCCCCGAGTGAGTCCAATACTGTTTCCTTAGCAGACGTTTTCAAGGCCCATCAAGTAGGTTCTGGCCAACTGCATCATGATATTCAACAATCGTTAAACACACGATGACAACAAAATATAATCATCACCTTCGAAGAAATTATCACAGTTGCATTGAACATCACCTCCGGGCTGAGCACGAGCCAATTCTGCAATCTTCTCATGGAGTAATTGCATGAGTTTCATAGTGCCTATTAAGAAAGCAAAAGATACAGCAATCAACGACCCCAGAAGTGCAGAAGTTTTAAAATAATCATCTAGTCGATCCATGGAATCAGCTTTGGAATCAGTACCTTCACCTTGAAGAGCATCATCCAAGGCATCCTTAGCCAGAGTGTAAGCACTGAGAGAACAAGTTGTATGGATTATCAGTGATGACTGGTTGAAGAAACAAGTTAGCCATAACAGCAAAAACCACCCACCTAGTTTTCAGATTCAGAATTTCCGAATAAAAGTCTGAGAAACAGATTGCCAATCTGAGGCGAGTTGGATGACTAGGTGACAACTCTACTGCTTCACCTGTGGCAAACTGTGAGCAAACAAGCAGTTTTGACATCTTGAAAGGATATTCGTAAAAAAATTCATCTGGGGCAAAAGATAAAGGACAACAGCAAGTTCATCACCGGGTACCTCATACGCCACCTTAGCCTCGTCAGCTGCCGCTCTCCGCTCTTCTCCCGTTTTAACCTCGGCAAGATACCTATAATAGTCACCCCTCCTGCCATCCACCAATACAACCCCAACAATAATAATTAAAACAAAAGGCCATAAAGTATCATTTACAACAACTAATAGTGTTTCCTACTCACATGGTGTGATAGAATACTATAGGTTCCCATGCCACAACCGGAGTGGGGATGAGATATTCAAGAAGGATATCGATAACATCTCCACAAATCTTTGAAATACTGGTCGCTAAAGCCACCATATAATCTCTGGTGTGCCTCAGGTTATCCTCATTCCCCTCAATTTCTTGTTCTCTCTCAGTGGCTCTTAATTTCCTCCATGCCATTAGCTTTCTATCCATTTGTCCTTGAAACCCATCAGCAAACGATTGGCGCTCTGTTATTGTTAGTTTCCCGAGGATGATCACCTCCTTCCATTCTTTTAGCATATCTGCAACCAAATATCACATCCAATTTATCATATCTACAACCAAATATCACATCCATCAAATCTTCAACTCCTCAAAACTGATTCTTAAATGCAACAAAATTACAAATCCAGCAATACATAACGCATGAAATACCAATACAACATCTAAGTATTACAGCAACTTCTCCAACCAAATATCTTATCGAATTCATAAACTCAATCCATTCTACAACTTTCTCTACCAATATAAATTCCAACATAATAAAAAAAAAATCCACTAACAGAGTTTCCTGTTGTCACCAGTGGCTTTAATGAAAGCATAAGATGATAGGACCTTTCTAAATGGGTACTAATTTAGTACAACAAACAGAAAGCAAATATGGAGCGCCATAGAGGCAATGAATCCTGCCGAAGCTAAGATTAGTGCAGTAGATCTTTGCCCATCTAAATTTAAGGGGTAAAGAATAAGGGTGACAATAGGAGAAAGATCATGTAGGATAGTGAAATGCTGCAGGAAATGCATGTTTCTTAGGTTTGGAAGGAATTCGTGGGGAGAGGAAACATATGGTTCTGAGCAGGAGTGCTTGTGACAGCTGTTAAGAGTATAATGGTCACAAGGTGACAAAGTGTGGTGTCAGAGCGTTTCTACCTGGTGGTTAATTGAATTCCTTCATGACCTACAATGATCTACTTCCTGTCGAAGATATAATTGCAAACCAATCTGTAAAACCTGAAAATCAATTATATCTGTTTCTAGTTGGTTAAATTGTGGCCATGTTTGAGCAAAGCCTGAGGAGGAAGCTAACTCGGAAACCCTTCTGTGAAAAATAATTCATACGTCGTCAAGCAAGCTCCTGTTTCTCTTGATACCTTTGTTCCAGCCTTCCAGTCATATTGCTGTTATATTTCTTCATCTGCTGCTTATGTCTTTTTGATTATGCCTCTTCATATCTGGATCCTAGTCATCATGCTTCCACATCAAACTTTATCAGAATGTGACGTCTGCTCCCTCTTAAGATGATTACGTGCTTAAGCTTAGTGCTATCTTTATTAAACTACAAAGAGAGACTCGTTTTTCGTGCCAGCCCCTAGCACTGCCATAGGACTCCAGTTGTTCAATAATGCCATGCACCAAATCTTACTGACAAATATAAAGGCTGTATACTACAGACGCTCGGGCACCCTGAAGTCTGAACTATCGATGTAGTTAAAAAAACTGAGTTTCCAACAACAGATTTTTTCAAACCATTGAAAACTAACAATCAAATAAAGGCAAGAAAAAAGACCTGGATAATGATTAGCTTGATCTGCGAGAGTGGCTAAGAAAAGGTGCTTGTCACGCTCTGCCATGGCGACGTTGCTGTAGTCTCCCCAAACTGAATCACAGTGAGACAACAAGAGTCTAGAGAGTGAATATTTGATGTTAGAAGCAGATCAAAACCCATAAATAGAACCATCTAGATTAAACGTCCAACAAGAATCAGTACGACGGAACCAAAACAGAATCAAGAAAGACGAAACTGATCAGTTTCCTAAAGTTGAACCACTAACATCCTCGATTCCAAACCCTCAAACCAAAGACGATCACTCTCGTCTTCATCAACCTAGTCAACAGATTGATCAGATCCACAAATCTAAACCAAAAAAACAGCCGAATCCGATCAATTGATCAATATCAAACGGCTAAACACCCTCCGTTCCAACGAACTGAACCAAGAATCCCCAAACCAAACACAATCATACTCGTTTCCATCAGTCTAAGAAAACCAAAAAAGAGCCGAAGCAGATCAATCGATCAAAATCTAACTGCTACACACCCTCGATTCCAACAATGCGGAAGTATAATCGCAATAACAAACCGAAAAAAGCACAATCCGATACCGATCAATCGTTGTTGAACTTCGACGAATCAGCAACAGCGCAGCACCGCCACCGATCTCCGATCAACAGCACGGAATGGCCGATCGAGAAATCGAAGAGAGAGATTCTAGAGAGAGAAAGATAAAAGAGAGAGAAAGAGTGAGCAGAAAGAGTATATAGTGAGAGAGGGGTCAGGATCAGGTAAGGCGGTCCAGTGTAAGAGTCAAAGCCGTCAACGAATTTGGACCGTTCGATCAATTGAGAGTAAGTCGAATCTGACGGATGTGGGTGAGGGTGAATGGTAATGGATATGGGGGTGAGAAGCAGGGGATAATTTCCCGCGTAACGAAGAATGTTGCTTGGAGAACAACATTGTTGTGGTAGTAGTTGTATTCATATAACGCTCTTGGTAATGGGTAACTCCTGAATTACATGTAATAATTTGACCACGTATATTTATCCATGTGAATTTTGAATCGTATTATAAAAAAATCGAATATTATTTTTTTGTTAAAATATAATGATATATTAAAGATAGTTAAATCCGACATAATTTATCACATCGTTGAATAATATAAAAAATCAAATTTTTATATGTATATTGAGATTGAAAAAATACAATATGTTAAATCTAATATAGACGATGGGATTGCCTTTGGATCGCCTTCAGTTCATGAGTTTTTCGTCCTTCGAACCTCCAGGGATATCCCATTACCTAACACCGCGACTAGCTCATCCGCTAACAACGTGACTAGCTCATCAGCAATCCCACCCCCTTGTCGGGGACGCCCTGCCACCCACAGCCCAACCCCCACCCCGCCCGGCGCCTACCGCCATCAGTCGTCGGGATGAGAATGTCAATCAGTCAATGAGATGGTACTCAAAAACCACGGAGAGGCAACGAAATTACTGAAGGGAAAAAACAAACAAACAAACAAAGCAACAAAACCCAAAACCCAAAACCCAAAACACCAAAACCCTAACCCTAAACCCCAAAAACCCTAAACCCTAAACCCTAAGCGTATGATTATACTATCTGTAGTATTCAATCTGCAGAAGGAATTCGAGCAAAAAGTCCCCTTGAGCTATTGCTAGTGTCCAACTTCTTCCAGCACTGATGCTTCGAGCATCTGCACATACTCTTCTGCTTCTTCAACCCTGAAGCGGAGGCCGCCTTCCCGTCCCCATGGTCCTTGCTATAGTTCCCAGCCAACGTATCCTTGTTCTGCATCCACAGCTCTCGCATCCTTGCTCTGATCTCACACTTCTCTTCCTCATGTGGACCGTCGCAGAACCCACATTTGGCATCCTCCATCTGTAACCTATTCATAAAGTCCTCGACGTCCATCACTGTCTCCCAGGCGAATGCGAGCCTCAGAGCATCGTTTAGTGAACATGGCTTTTGTGGGAGAATCAATTCCTTGAAGTCTGCCCTCAATCCATCAACGAAGATGTCTCTTAGCAACGCTTCTGATATGTCGTGGTTCGGCCACCTCTTGAGAAGCCATTGCAATCTTAGAGAGTAGGATCTGACGCCCTCATTCAGTCCTTGGTGGATCGTCATTACTTCTGCCCTGAAATAGAAAGTTCCATTATCAGAAAAAGAACAAGAAGATTATCCAGGATAACTATTAGACATATTGGGAAAACATAGCATGAAGTGCAAATTCTTTTTGTTGTTGAGTGTTGACCCTGCAGCCAAAACACAAAAGGTCCTGAACTCGACTTATATCCTCACCGAATATCCTAAGTCAAATGGATCATAGATCGCCCGAGCGCTAATGCTGTGATATCGTGTTCCCTTAGGCATTCAAGCCGTGGACTCTCAGTTAACCCCCGTGTAATCATGACCTCCACACATCACCTTAACCACGCTAATCCAGCAACTTAACGTTTCTCGAACATCCTACTACCTTTTCGGCCCTCGAACCAAACAAGACAGTCAAAACCCCAAGCGTACGTCCTACTCCTAATGGCATGGATTCGAGCACATTTTACCCAATTCTATGATCCCATTTTGCGAAATCCAATCCGATCCTGCTACTGTTTGCTTCTGCATCTACATGGCTCTCAGTATAACCTCGATTTGGACAATCTCACTCATAAAATAACACACACATAATCCCACCCAAAAAACATAAACGTTCACAAACACGTCCAAACTTCCAAGACATATACTTCACCCTTCACATACTATTAAATAACATTCTTATCGTAATATCAGTATACGAACGTGACAATAAGATTCGTATTAAATAACATTCTTATCGTAGCATTAGTATACAACAATAGCAGTCGTACATTAACACGGATATTCAATCAAACTAAACCACACCCTAAACCCTAACAAAACCACAAAATTGCGCTCCCCCAAAACCCTAACCTGAGCCGCTCATCGCAATCCCCACCACCATACGCTTCCACAAACGCCTCTCTCACTTCATCCCACTCCATCGTCTCCCTATACGGTTCCACATTCAGATCATACCAAACCTCCGCTTCTCCTTCTAGCGTCACCGGAAACAACCTCGTCATCATATCCTCTGATTCTCCATTATTCGCCCTACAGATTTTGTCGAATCGACTCAGGTGCTGAATCGGACACTCTCCTTTCAATCCCGTGAACACCGGCAGCGGCACAATGGCGACGTAGGAGGGGTATGGGTTAGGGTTAGGGTCAGGGTCAGGGCTGGGATTGGAGGAGAGAGATTGTGATTTGGAGATGGAGGCGGTGGAGACGGTGACGGAGTAGGAGGAGGAGTTGGTGTCGGTGTCGGTGTCGGTGGTCCTGCGGCGGCGGCGGCGTGATTTGATCGGAGATGTGAATTTCACCATTGTTGTCGGCGAGTGGAGAGGCGGTTCTGGTTAGTTATTCAAAAGAGTTCGATCAGTTTTATTGAAAAAATAAAAAATAAATTGGGTAACGTTCACGTTGGACAAAAAAAACGATAACCAAAACATTTATTTAAAAAAAGTTATAACCACGACATAAAATGTTGGATAACTAAAATGTTTTTCAGAAAAAATTAAATATTGTTAACATAAAATTACTTATAAATAAAAAAAACAAAAACTAGTTATTTTATTCGTTCAAGAAGTATTACAAATTTGATTAATACATCCTTTAAATAATAAAGATAATTTTATATATTTCATCTAAAAAATATCTATATTTGATAATGTGTACTTTTTGTGAAATAGACTGATTTAGAAAATAATTGTTATTTTTTTTTAAAGGAGGAGTATTTTTTTTTCTTTTTAATTTTTAATTTTTCGTGCTCCTTTTTTCATTTTATTCATGAGAAAAATTAAAAAATAACAAGATCACATGATGAAACAACAAACACAATCTATCAATTTGAACCTCAATTATTTGTCATAGATTTTGAATTTCATTAAGGTCATTTCTATTGCCAAAGCATAATCACTGTTGTCAAAGCAAAATTTTGCTATTATCGATATATAATTTTCATATTTGCTTCTATCTTGTCCTGACATTATTAATTTTGTTCTCATAATAATGATCATCTTTTAAATGTATATAAAAGATATTATCTTCGTTTCAATTTAATTGTAATTTTTTTTGTTAGTCTCAATATAAATATAATATTTTTATTTTTTTCATTTTTTTTTCTTCTCTTATTTTTTTTTTCTAAATCTTATTTACATCCCATTATCTTTAAAAAAAAATATTTTTTTCTCTACTAAATTCCATACAAATTCAACACACATGTAAAATATCATATCGAATCAAACCGTTATAATTAAATTAAAACGAAAATAATAATATATACTCATCCTATATAGTTTGAATCACGATTTATGTCATACTATGACGAACTTACATAAAATTTTATTTTCTATTTCTGAGAGAAAAGTTAATCTATCAATCAAAATCTATTATCATTTGTATTTAATATGAACGGACGATGCGAGTATTTTTCCTGCAACATCAACATCACGTGCTTTCCCCTTCAACCCAAAACAATTCCTCAACAGATTCGCACAAATATTCCAATGTTCTGATGCTGCTAATCGAATAAGCTTTCTTGATTTCAATTCTTTCAACATCTTGGGAATTTCTTCTCATTCCATGCAAAATACCCTCAAATCACCACACACATTGCCCTTTTGATTCTATCTCATCTCTTTTGCATATATATAATCCCTCAATTCAACTCCCATTCATTCCCTTCTATAATCAACCTTTTTTGCCCCTAACGATCACAGCAAATGGGTAGCTGTGAGGGGACGAAGATTTTGGCTGTGATTTGCGATTTGGATGGAACCCTTTTGAATTCTGGTGATTTTTCTCATACCTATTTGATCAAAATTGAATCTTGATGTGTTTTTGCTGATGGGTTTGTGTGATTTGGTGTTTTTGTTTTGTGTGGTGAGGACAGAGATGGCAACTAGGGGAATTGTGGAGGAGTTTTTGGGGAAGTATGGGAAAGTGATGAGAACTGATGGTGAGAATGGGAGACTTGGGAAGACACAGAAGGAATCTGCTATTGCAATTGTAAGGGATTATGAGCTACCATTGAGCCCTGAGCAGTTCATTGAGGAGATCACACCTTTATATAAGGCAAAGTGAGTTATCACCTATCTAGTTTTGTGGTGCCATGTCCCATAATCCTGTCGTTCCTCAATCACTCGAAAACTCTCTCTTTAGTTTGTCGATTCTGGAAAATAATGAAGGCCGATGAAATAATGTTGGCGTTGTTGGAATTTATACTGAGGAAGTATAGTGATGTTGGTTGAATGACTTTCTACTTGTGTTTGTTAGGTGGGCAGAAGCTAAAGCTCTTCCTGGTGCTGAACGCCTTATAAAACATCTCCATAAACATCAAATGCCATTGTCTTTAGCCTCGAACTCTTTGCGAGAATATATTGATGCAAAGATCTCTCATCACGAAGGTTGTTCTCCAGCTTCTGAACTAATGAATTGTTCTCCTTGTTTGGTGATTGGCACTTTATCTATTGGTGGTTTATACTATATGAATGAGTATATCTTCTTTCCGTGATTCTTCTTATAAAAATTCCGACCTTCTTTTGCAGGTTGGGAGGAATGCTTTTCTGTCATTCTTGGGAGTGATCAGGTCAAATCAGGAAAACCAGCCCCGGACTTGTGAGTATTTCAGTAGCAGGATGGGTATCTGCTGCGATCATACGGATTATGTCTAGCACAGCCATCCAAACATGCAGATGAAACATAGGAACTCTCACCGGAAAGAGTCTTAATAGAAATGTTCCATGATTTAGAATATTAGCCTAAACTTCGTCTCAAATTTCTTCTTGTCTTAGAAACTCATGAACTGAAATCAAAATATTAATGGACTTCCAGAAGGACCTGAACTTGATTTCCATGGCGCCATAAAGACTTGCTCTTTGCCACCATCCTTGCGTGGTTAACTTGATGATTTTGATGTTGTTGCTAGATTCCTTGAGGCTGCAAGAAGACTGGGAGTTGATGCCGCTGATTGCCTTGTAATAGAAGATTCCTTGTAAGTGATATCTTTCTAGTTGTGGCTGAGAAGGAAAACCCTGTAGATTAGTCATTTAGCTTCTTTACAGATTTACATGTTAATTCAAAAAGTATCCTGGTGAGAGAAGCTAAACGGTAAGCTCACTCATGGGGCTTGTGAGGCCTAATTTGCTGATCTTCTCAAATATGCAATGTTATTGATCATGATCTGAATATAAATCTGTTTATCTATCCTACAATAGTTATGAGTGAGTGTGCTTCATTTAGTAATTAAACAACCTACAATAACTATTCAGGTATCCCATCACAGACAGGGCCTGAGGAGGACGGGATGCACGCATTGTTATCCCTGTTACGAACAACTGAGAGATTGTTTTGTAATAGTAACTAAACAGCCTAGTCAATGGAAATATAATTCAGTAACAGGAGCATGTGTTCCCCTTGCATCATCAGGCTACTTTCTTATTCCTAACAAAGGAAATGTCCGCTACCCTTCATTTAATCTCCCCGTAGAAATACTTAAAAACAACTGCAGTGAGAGCCACTCTGCAAGACCTACGTAGTGTTTCCTTTTTCACCAAATCCATCACCGAGGTGAATTTGATGGAGCTTTGTGTACTAGCACCAAGCCGGGATGGCCTTCATAATGCCTGCTTCTTCTGTCCGATTAAACAGGGTTGGCGTTAAAGCTGCGAAAGCTGCTGGAATGAGAGTAGTGGCGGTTCCTTCTCCCAGTGAAGCCGATGCTGCTTCACTAGCAGATGCTGTGCTTCATTCCCTTCTCGAATTCCAGCCTGAATTTTGGGGTCTTCCGCCATTTGATGACGGTAAGGATCTTCCTAATTTCTTAACTCTGTACGTTCTGACGATATCTATGTTTTTTTCCCTGAATTCATATCATTATGTATCTCAAAACCTAAATATAGGCGTGTTGTACCCTGTTTTTGTACCTCTACCAAATTCGTCTTCTTATTGCAGGGAACTACGAAGGTGAATCTGGATTGAGTCAAGAAGAAAGCTAGCTTTTCGTTGGATCATACTGCATGCTTAAACTAAAAATACTTGTGGCGTAACACAGATGACACTTTTGATTAAAGGCACACATCTGTAATTCGATCAATGTAAATCAACCATCTCGAGAACTCAGCATTTGTAATGATCTTATAAATGTATCACCAGCACCACCTGCTAATTGACTCGAATAGCAAGTCTCTTGTTCAGGTGTTTCATGTTTCCTGTAATACATACTTCCTCCTGTCCACATGGAATGATCCCCAATGATCTCAACACGACTGGATTCAAGCAAGTAGGTCGAGGACTTCACATTACTGGTTCTAAATGGCAGGTTCAAATCCTATGATGTAGTCCGTCTCTCACAATTTGGAGGTCGAAATAAAATGATATCCCTCCATTGAAAACGGCAGCCTAAAACCAGCAAAACACAAATCGCAGAGGCTAGAGCCCTTAGAAAACATTCACTAGACATGCATGCCATAAAGCATCCTATTTAATTAACCAATCTCAGCTCACAGTTCATTCCGCCAGAAACAGAAAACAGAATTACAAGGAAAACACAACAGCTCTTCCAGACCGTTATTATGGGAGGCTTCCTCCAAGGCTTCAATTCCCAGCCTGGCGTAACTCAGGACGGACAAAATCAGCATCTGCCGTCACTAAGATATCCACGGTAGGTCTCAGCTGAGCACAAACCTCGATTGCTTCGTGGACAGAATCTGACAGGAAGTTGCTGATGAGGTCCTGGTTGATAGGAGCGCCACCGTCCACAGCTTGGGTCAGGATGTAGTCAAACCTAGGAGCCCACTTCCTCCAACCTAACCTTGCAGTCATCGAACAGTGGTCGACCATGAACGAGACACCACGTGCATGCATGAAGGGATTCAGAGAATCCACCGACTCGATCACGCTTTCATTTATAATCTCTGAGTATGAGTGCCCTTTCTTCCTCAAGATCTCAATCTGTAACAAAAAAATTAAAAACCACCACAAGACATAGACAGGAAGTTTCAGCTTTAATGTTTACCGAATGGACAAAGTGATATCATATTCAGCCAAAGTCTTACAAGAACTTAGGATCTCTCTTCTTCTTTTTTCTTTTCTTTCTTTCTTTCTTTCTTTTTTTTTTTTTTTGATAGAAGAACTTGGGATCTTTGACGTAACAAAAGAGATGCACAAATCAGAAACCGATGTCCTTACCTGGGCCATCATGCAAGCAATGTAGACTCCAGCAGTGAAAGGGTGAAGGGGTCCTAGGTCGCCCGCTGGCCTGGTTGATCTAACCTTCTCTCCAACCTTCCACATCCGCGTCTGATCGATATTACCCATGGGAAATGCCGGCAGACCTTCCTTTTCCTGCACAGCAGAAGGGCATGGACATGATTCTTGGTGACACTACCTGATTCTTGGAGAAGAGACCTCATCCAACAAGCACAATTCATAGGAGAGGCCAATTCTTTGATGTAAAAATAATCAGATGTCAATAAAAACTCTTAAGAAGATGAAAAATTGGAAGCTCAGAAGGGAGAACAGATCACTTGCATAAAAGCGGCGACCAGCCAATACAACACTTCTAATCTCGCTTCCAGTGGCGACATCTTCATAGCACTCATAAAGAATGTCCATACAAGGGTAAAATGAGGCAATATATGCGGCTTGAAACTCCTTCTTACCCTCCTCGGACAAAGCATTGTACACCGCAAGCATTCCCTGATGACATCAGAATACGCCTTGACATCAGTTTTAAAATCCAAAAGGAGAATGAATGGAACAGACAAATGGAGGAGTGAATATTACGATCTAACAAGTGAATTAAGCCTACCTTGGTGGAAATTGTCCGAGAAATTACTCCAGTGATGCTCTCAACAGTGTTCTTGTAAGCCAAATCCTCATGCATTCCTTTCTCGGTGTACCTCCTAAACAAGGACTCGACTATACCATGGACAGCACCAAGTAAAATGCCTGCATCAAGCATGTCAATATCACAAAGATCATAAATTGAGCTTGGTCTAGCACGAAATAAATAAATATACTGAAGCCAAACATACCTCGCTCTCCAAAGATGTCACTCTTGTACTCTTCCTCTAGAGTTGTGGCAAAGGTGAAGGGAGAACCAAGGGCGACACTCCATCCAAGGGCCACGCCTGTTGCTCTACCATCAACGTCCTACATAAGAAATTATTTTTAAAAAAAACATGAGATAAATGAACTCCCAAAAAAATGAATAATGAGTTCAATGACCCTAGTCAGGAATGAAGCGCACACCCGGTGGACAGCAAAACTAGAGTTGATTCCTGCGCCATTTATCTCTTTGCCCTGTACATACAATCTCCTCACTGAAGGACCCATTCCCTTCGGGCAGACAGCAATCACACTGATGTTCTTTGGGAACTCTAGGCCGAGTGATTGCAGATGTCCCAAAGGAATCCGTGGGATAAGCCAAGGATGGAGTTTGGCTTCATATGAGAGAAAATCTTCTCATAGTTGTCAGCCTTAAAAATATATATATAAAAGATTAGAACTTTCAAAACCAGGGAACAGACAATAGCAATAGAAAGTCATGGAACCCGTGAACGAAAGGCCACTCAAGCCTATCGGCCCTACTAGGTCGCCCCTATATTGATCGCTCCTTACGGAATCAGCGGTGTCAAAGTCCTTCCTCGAGGTTCTGAAAGAAAGGTTGGCCTTGGAGATTGAGAAAGCACTCCCAAAGGATGATGGTGTGCAATGCCTAAAATATACAGTAAAATAAGGAAATAGAGCTATCAAAGTGACAAACCTGGGCTGAGTCCGAAATCAAAAGCAACACAAGGTCGCTCCAGCAACCGTCTCCCAGATATCACCTAATGTGCCGTTCTCTTCCTTGAAGCCAGCAGCACGAGCTTCTTCAAAAGAGCGAGATCCCTTACGAAGACCAATCTGCATAGCATAGGGAAAAGACCGTTCCCAGAAACAGAAGCTTTACAAGATGTCTCAAATTCAAAACAAAATCAGTGCATGAGCAAAAATAAAATCCTCTTGAATGAAAAGAACTATGACCTAACAAACACAAAGAAAATTTTGAGGGGAAGACGTAGATAACAACCTTCACGGTGATATCTGATTTTGCCTCAGCCAAAGAGTCCCTAAGGTTCTGAGCTTGAGCAGGTCCCTGTAGACAGACCATCAACTGTGAATTCATAGTTCCATATTGTCTAAACATTTGCTTCCCCATGATCCTTTTACTACAACAGTTAAAACTGGACTCAATGTGCATCATTCCACCACTTCACCACACGATCATAAAAAGACGAACACTTCGCAATTCATGATCCGACAACACCAGGGAGAACAACATAAGAGCAAAATCCTCATCCAATGAAGCATCGGAACCACAAAATACAATGAAACAATCCGCATTTTCTTCACATTAACATCAACTTCCACGCAATGAAACAATAATCAACAATCACACTCCCCGACGAAAAACCGTATCCGAAAAGGTAACAAGAAGAGTATCCGCTCACCTGAGAACCCCATCCAATGACAACGATCTGCTTAATCCCCTTAAACGCATCCGGCAACAGAGGAAACAAATTCCTCCCTCCTCTCACAATATACTGCCCACACAAAACCCACCCACAAAAATCAGAATTCCTAATCCAACATATACAAACCCTGAACCCTAATTCAACCCGAAATCGTCCCCAAATCTCATCGCGACCAGCGAGGGATATCTTCTCCTTAACAAACACCCCCGTCTCGAAATCCAACACATCTTTCGAAGCCCCAATCGAGGAAGCAGCGACGGAGGAGGAGACAGCGCCGAGAGCCGATGCTCCTCCGGCGTCGGAGGCGGCGGCGCGGAGCTTGAGAGAGGTCCTCGGTGCCTTACAATAAGAGCCGCAGAGACCTGAAATGGGATGATTGAAGGTGGGGAGAGAAGGTGAGTGCGGTCCGGCGAGTGTTTTGGCGGCGGCGGCGGAGAGTGAGGGCGTGGTGGTGGTCGCCATTGATGAGAAGGGGAAATGAGATCGGAGAGTGAAGAGTTGACTGTGTTTTTTGAGGTGCGGTGACCGTGTTTGGCTTGTTTGTTGTTTGAATTTATACAACCTATCGATCGTGTTCATAAATGTGTTATCCTAATTTATTATAGGGAATACGTTTCCTTGAGCAAGGCCGTAAACAAGAAATGCATTAATAGTAAGCACATCACCAGCATAGATGCTTAAGTCGTGGAGAACTGTTGTAAGTGACGAATAAGGATAGAGCCGTACGAGGAGGGGCTCTTATTAGACAATCCTGATGTTATCGTATACTTTCTTTGTTTCATAAAAATTATATCGATATATAATAATTATATTATTTAATATATATTTTGATATATTTTTTTTAAATTAAATGATATATTTTGAAAATTTTGTTAATACAGAGTTATAATCTTTAAGTTGAATTATTTTTGATGTTTCATAATAAATTTTAAAAAAATATTGTTTGATCGTCCTGCGGACGATTAATAACTCAAAAAACTTTCTCGTTTACGTATCCAAACAATGCGATCTTTATGAGACGAAGATAATAATAATCGTGACTGTTATAGTTATGCATCTGTAACTATTGTTGAATCTTTTTAAACATAATACAAATTGGATGTTTTAATAATTTACTGTTGACTAAAACTAAGTAGATTTTAGCTCAATAATTAGGAGAGACAATAAGACCTATTATAACATGATGAATATTTTAGTATGTGTGGCTTGAAAAAAAGATTCTAGATCACAATGAATTTGAGGGACAATAAAAAGAATATTAAATTTATTTAAAATGAAAGAGATATTAAGAAAATAAAACTCTTTAAAATGAAATGTGTTTAATAATGTTTGTTGTAATAATTATGAAACAAATACATTATGTAGAACAATATTTATATCAATGTTCTTAATTTTATTTTATTTTTATGAAAAAAGATTGTGTTTACGTGAAACTTCTTACAACGATCATGAAACATCCGTTTATTATTGGGAAATCAGAATAAGCGATTTTATTTAAACATGCTCACACATGTCCAAAATCTACTGGCCATGGCAGATTCATCACCACATGACATGGCACCAGCCGCACCACACAATCACAGTCACCACCATCTTCAGCCTCTCCACGCCGATCCCTCTTCACCCGCCGCCGCCGCCCACCAATGGCGCTCATCTCCTCATCGCACCCCACCCTCACTTCTCTCTCCATTCCCCCCACAATCGAATCTTCAACCACCGCAATCGCCGCCGTCAGGTTCCCAAAACCCCGCCGCATTCCGGCGACAATTCAGGCGGCGGCAGCGTCCTCATCCGATGTTGCGGCGACGGCGGCGGAGTTCGAAGAAGGCCGGCTCGAGAGACCGTCGTGGACCGGAGAGACGCCGTTGTCGCGGCTGGTGGGGGCGCTGATCTCGTTTAAGCCGTTTTACTCCGTTCTCAAGCTCGGAGCAAGACAGGTCCTTATTAGGTCTGTTTGGTGATGTTTTGTCTTATTGGAATTGGAGATGTTTTTGTTTTGATTTTGAAGGAGACGTTGTGTTGTGTTGTGGTGCGGTGCTGTGCGGTGCGGTGCGGTGTGTGATTGAGGATTTTGGAAATGTTATGGAACAGTACTGCGGAGAAGACGAACATTCCGTGGCGGGAGATGACGAAGGAGGTGCTGGAGTCGGAGCTGTATGAGGAGCTGGAGAGCGTGAAGAATCCGTCTGTCATTTATCCGGATTGTATGATCCTGTTTCCTTAATGCTGATGTTGTAATTGTCGTGCTTAAAGTGGTACTTCCTCTGTCGCATATTTTGCAACATTCACTTTATGGATGTAAATTTAGATCTACCTCTTTTTTTCCTCAACTTTAATTCTATATGCACAATATTTCTTTCTTCATCTACTTTAATACCTAACCATACAATACTTTCTATATATGAAAACGTTGTAAAAATTTTGGGACACCTCAAAATGGAAAAACGATACAAAATCTATGGGACGGAGGGAGTATATTTGTTTATAATGTATGTACCCCTAGGGCATGAAGGGCGTAGAATGTGTTATGTGCATCATCATTATAGATTGGACCTTTTGATCTCTAATTTTACTTGCTCCGTTACCAATAACCTTGTTTCCAACATAAGCACAAATGGGGTGATGTCGTAATTCATCAAGGCCGGTATGTTGTTTGTATTGTAACATCGGGCTAAAGCTAAGAATGGTGTTTTCCATCCAATGTGGCAATGACATTGCAAGGTGATTCTCTGTGTGGCTAATGTGCTTTATGTGACGAGGGTGAATTGGTTATGTTGTTTTCGTAAGAGATCATGCACTAGGATACTTGTGACAGCAACTGATCCATGGACTTATTATGCTGAAGATGGTTATGCTTTTTTGTTGGCGAAATGATGGATTTACGATGTCCTGCTTCTATGCAGATTATCTGAATCCCTTCCATGCTTATGATGAAGGCAATCTTTCATGGCTGGTATTATACCTCTTTCGTTTATCAAACTTAAGGTTTATTCCTCTTGTTTCATGGGCATCATTATTCATGATTTGGATATCAGTTTCGAATATCATCTTCAAAAATGTATTGGGTGAATTTGCACAGAATTTGTTACAGCACTAGGAGCTGAGTAGTACAGGCCGAAGACATTGGAAACTTGATTATTTTGACTTGAAGATAACTCAGAACCGCTTGTTAAAATGGCAGGCGGCAGCTGAAGCAGAAGCTGCTACAATGTCAATGGTTAGGAGAGCCATACCTGATGCCTCTTCACTCGATGAGGCGAATGAGATAGTACGTGGGAATTGGCTTCAGACAATCGATCAACATCATCAGCAGTACTCAGGCAACTCGACTATTAGAGACATATTGGACGTAGGATGTTCTGTGGGTGTGAGCACTAGATTTCTCGCAAACAAGTTCCCTTCCGCTCAAGTCACGGTGAGCATGATCCTTTTTTCTTTGATTATCAGCTTTTGCCTTGTTCTCTGGATTAATTTTTATCTCTAACAATTAGCTGGATGCACGGACTGGACTTATCTCCTTATTTTCTGGCTGTAGCTCAATTTAAAGAAAAAAATGGTGCCGCCAGAGGCAAACCAATAAGCTGGATACATGCCAATGGGGAGGGCAGTGGCTTGCCTTCTCAATCATTTGACCTTGTTTCAATTTCTTATGTGGTAAGCAGTTCTTCTATATCTACGTTGACAAACTGAATTGTTTTGTGTATAAAGACATTCTGGATAATGTTCTTCTAAATAGCTAGATCTGTGATCCGGAGCCTATTGTTTTGAAGTTGCTCTACTTGAAACACTCTCCTGTATCACATGCTAATTTGACGTTAATGCTTGTTTAGATTCATGAATGCCCAGCGAGAGCAACAGTAAATTTAGTGAGGGAGGCATTCAGGCTACTCAGGCCAGGGGGAACTATTGCGATCACCGATAACTCAGTATGCAATTTTATAATCTCTATCATGAATCAATCGTCTCTTTTTTTAGTTGCTGATATGTTTCAATATGTGATTTCCTGTGCAGCCCAAGTCAAAAACCCTTCAGGTACCTTTAAATCCCTTTTGCGAACTTTGCTTTGTTCAGTAATCTCTTCATGACTTGAGCTTCTTAGCGTTGTTGTATTCTTGTACACAGAATCTATCACCTGTACTCTTTACACTCATGAAGAGCACCGAACCGTTCTTAGACGAATACTACCTGCTTGATCTAGAAGGATCAATGAGAGAAGCTGGATTCACGAACGTTCGGACTGTTCTCACCGATCCAAGACATAGGACTGTCACAGGGACTGTCCCTCGCTAGTCCACCATTCTCCTGCCCGTGATTCTCAACAGCTACTGACGACCGAGACCCTGGATAACCTCGTATAACAAGAGTCATCATCGTATTGTCAATACTGATTTTGTAAATTCTACTCCTATGTCATAGTTGTGCAGCTTCTATGGCGCAAATTTTTGCTCAAAACCATGTATCGAATATATTTTTACTGTCGATATCATGAGCTTTTAATATAAAGATTGCTTGTATGACTTCCCAAGCAAAGTAGATTGACCTTGTTCACCGAAGTCATCAATGGTTGGAGTTTTGCTTCATTTGGATGCTTGTGGTTTATACCTTCAACAATATCCGTTTATTCCTGGGACCAGGAGATCTCTTCTGACCGAATATTCCTCATGGACACAACAATTCCAAACAATAAACTAAAACCGAACATCTTATCTCCCCTGAGCTTCTCCTTGGTTGCTTTATTCATATGATCAAAGTTCAACGCTCTAGCCAATATCAAAGCTAAAAACATAGGGTGAATGCACACGGAAGCGAACGTGAATCAATAAAAAATCATCAATTGACGGTATTTCCGTATTAATTGAGTAATGTTTTTCTAAATATCAATATTTTGGATGTTGTTAATGTTTCATATGAAAGTTCTAAGATTTCAATGGCTAATATGAAAAAATAAATAAGAAAAAATAAAGTTTGTTACTATCAACATATAAATTATATGTTATTAGAACATATCCAATAATTAAATTTTTTCAATTATTTTTAATTTTTAAAATTTTTAATTATTCAATATTCATCCCTTATTAATCTCCAACAACATATAACATTAATATCATATTTATTTTGTTCGATAAATAAATCAAAAAATAATACTACTGACTTCCTTACTATGATTTTCGAGAAATTTCCCATTCTACCCCCAACAACCACCTCAATTCACACCGAAGCAACCGTCGTGCTTCTCCTTTCCCCCTCTCAGATTCAAACACTCCATTTCTCCGATCACCGCTCCGATCCTCTCCGGCGCCGGTGATCGATCTTCCTCATGGAGACCTCACAGCCACACACCACCGGCGATGATCCATCGCGCGACGGCGACGACGCGGAGCCGATCGAGCTCGTACTCTTCCAAGTCTCCGAATGCTACGTCTACATCGTAATTATCATTCCTCTCAGGCTCTCACTTGATTTCTTTGATTCTTGGATGAATTAGGGTTTGAATGAGGAGATACGATGCGTTCTGCTTTGTGAAGTTATCTTGAAATTGAGGGTTTCTGTTCGTTTGTTTGATGTTTGGATTGATCGTTGGGTGAGTTTAGGGTTTCCGGTAGTTGTATTGTTGTGGTGAGATGACCTCGTCATGAATTCTTTTGAGTAGCTACATGTGGTGTATGAAGCGATCTGATGATTGATTAGTGCTGTGGATATTGCAGATTTAGGGTTTTGCGTCGAAACAAAGGGTTGATTCGGGCATGATTCCGTGCATGATCTTTTTATGTTGGTAGCAAGACCTGTAATGGTAGCCTGGATAGTTAACCTTTACCGATGCGATTAGACTTTTTTGCTCGTGCTTGATTTGATTCTGAGATTGATTGATCTAGGTTTCACCCTATAGTTGGCATTTTGGTTCCTTTCTGGCATATGTGTTGAGGGTATTAGTTTTGGTCGATTTTGTCTGTCCCCTGTTCATTAGACATCTTGGATTTCTTCTCATCTATATAGTTTGATAGGGGCCCTTTCTCGTGGGTTGTCACTCCATCCCTTCTCTATATCAACATGGACGGACTGTTTTAATACTCAAGTTGCTAATGTGTGTGAAATCTTCCATAACTTATTCCTTAATGTGTCCATCTTGTGCTCTCTTTCTTCACTCAGTGTTGTGTATGATTTTTGTTTGTATCAATATTTGGCAGATACCCCCAAGGAAAACTGCAGCTTCTTACAGGTACTCACTAGTAAATTTCTTATTCAAGTCTCTTTGGAACAATGCTGAGAAGAAACTAAGTTTCCTGTGCGCTATAGGGCTGATGAATGGGATGTGAATAAGTGGGCATGGGAGGGAGCACTGAAAGTAGTTAGCAAGGGGGAGGATTGCATAATTAAGCTAGAAGATAAGTCGACAGGTGATGCCATAGTCTGATTGTCGGTACTGCATTTGAAATGAAACTGTTTCTTCTAGAGTTCAAACTGTGTTTTTTGAAGTTTTCTGCAATCTTCTGTCAATAGGTGAACTGTATGCTCAGGCATTCCTAAGAAAAGGAGAACCACATCCCGTGGAGCCTGTAATTGACAGTAGCAGGTACTACTGATTTGTGATTCATGGCAATGCTATTCAGCCTTATCATTCCTTGTAAAGTCAAATTTGAAGATCATTTTAAAGGTCATCACTGTTTAATTATGTTAATCAATTTTCCGCACAACACAAACTTTTATTGATCAATAAACGAGTGACGTTTACATCATATGTGTGCTATACGTACATGAAAGCTCAGTACCAAACTAATAACCAAAATGCAGAACATAATACATAGTCATCAAACAGCACAGCCAGCAGCTTCCAAGACTAACTTAGCCAGCACATGTGGACTCCTGCATTCTTTGCGATGAACTCTGAAGTTCCTGTCATTCCACAAGTAGTAAATCAAGGCAGCATCTATTTTCCTGATCCGAACAGCAGCTGCAGATTTTCCTTTTGCTACCCTTTGAAGCTATTCCAACCATGACCTCCAAGAAACAGTATTCTTCTTCAATTTTAGCTTCTCCAGCACCAGCTTGATCCCTCCTGAGCATAGGAGCACAACAAGAACAATTGGTCTCTTGTCTCCATTTCATTACCACAAAAAACACAGTCTGCATTGTCTATTACATTGTGATCATACAACCATTGGGCAGTACGAAGCTTGTTTAAGACACATAACCAAGAGATGAATGCATGGCGAGGCCTTACATTACACCAAACCAAGCTGCACCATTTAAGCTTAGCACCAGGAGGACATGGAGCCTTGTAGACAGATGCCACAGAATAAGAACCATTCTGATTATAAGGCCAAACAACCTCAGCATGATCAAATCTCACAAAGCCTATCGAGGCATCTCTGGCAGAAAATAAAGCTTTCAGACCCCCATGAGCAAGAGGCCTTAGGCTGGTACTTCCATATCGAGGTGCCCTTAAGATAGTATATATGGATCCATTTCATCCAAAATCTCTCCTTTCACTTCTCTATTGCCCAGATCTGCTTGAATAAAAAGGCTATATTCCATAGTCTAAGGTTTTTAAACCCTAAACCCCCTTTCTGTATAGGCTTACATAAATTCTTCCAAGCTACCAAAGCCTTCCTCCTATTTAAGGCCACACCAGACCATAGGAAAGCTCGCAATATTGCTTCAATTTCATCAATGACTCCAGCAGGAATAAGGAAAATTTGTGACCAATATAGCTGAATAGTCATGAGTACAGCTTTAACAAGCAGAGATCCACCAGCATAAGATAGAAAACGAGAAGTCCAGGAAGTCACCCTATTGGTGATCCTATCAATGAGGGAAATACTGACTTACTTGCAACCTCTTAGAAGACAATGGCACGCCCAAATATCGAATAGGAAAGACTCCATCATCCATTCCCATTAACTACTGCTTCATATCAAAAGAAACCCCCCAACAAATAGTTGACTTTTATTGGCATTTGCATACAGTCCTGATAGTTCAGCAAATAGCATAAGGGATTCCTTGAGAACAGATAATGACTGAATAGAAGCTTTAGAGAACACCATCAAATCATCAGCGAATGATAGGCTTATCAGCTTAACTCTAGAGCATTTAGGATGATACTGATACAAGGGAGAGGAACCAACTAAGAGCATCATTCTGGAAAAATATTCCATGGCAATTACGAATAGGAGAGGAGATATAGGGTCATCTTCACGTAATCCTCTTTTACCATGAAAAAATCTTCCAAGCTTCCCATTGAGATTCACAGAATAAGTCACCTCAGATATACAAATCCTGATCCAATGAACGAGAACACAGGAGAAGCCCAGCATATCTAGCCATTGTAACAAAAACTCCCAATTCAAGGAATCATATGTCTTTCTAATGTCGATTTTTCCCACACACCTAGGAGAAATATTCTTCCTCCCATAACCAGCTAATAAGGCTTGACAAAGGCTGATATTATCAATAATGGATCGCCCTTTGACAAAAGCATTCTGATTGAATCCTATGATTTACTCTAATACTGTGTCCAGACGTTTGCATATTATCTTAGAGATGATTTTATAGATTGTACTGCAGCAGCAGGAAATCGGTCTAAACTCACTAGGTTTAGAAGCAAGAGAGTGCTTAGCCACCATACACGGCACAATAATGTTTATCTCCTTCAACATCTTAGAGAACTTGAAAAAATCAAGAACCCCAGCAACTACCTCAGGCCCTACCAAATGCCAGCATTTCTTAAAGAAAAATGCATTATAGTCATCCATACCTGGCGCCTTCGTATCATCAATGTCCCAAAGTGCCTGCTTTACATCCTGAGCATTGAATTCAAGGAGTAAAAGTTTCTTCTGGCCATCAGTTAATAGAGGCCCCATTGAAGCCACTCTAAGGTCTAACTGAGGAGCAGGTGTATCAGTAGATCCCAGCAAGCTCATCATGTACTTCTGCATTTCCTCCATGATTAGAGAATGATCAGTAAGGAAAGATCCATCCTCAGTGAAAATGCAAGAGACTTGAGTTCGTCTTCTCCTCTCCTAAATGACACTGTAAAAATATTTAGTATTGCAGTCATAAACATGAGCCAATCATCCTTGGCTCTTTGCCTAAGCATAGCTTCCTCAGCAGCATATAAAGAGTGTAAGGAATGAGATGCTTCTTAAACTATCAGCAGTTGAGCTTCTTTAAAAGATGAACGAAGACTACTCTGCTGTTGGGCTAAAAAAAGCTTCTTGTTCTTTGATCCTGAGAAACAGATCAGAAAAATGTGCTCTATGTAGGTCCTTAAGGGGCCACCCTATACATAGGACAGTCACGTACCTTTTGCCTCCATACAGATTCCACCAACTCCAGAAAGAAAGGGTGTTTCACCCAAGAGTTCAAGAAACGAAATGAGGACGCAAACCTGGACTTCTCCTTAACTGAGACAATGACAGGACAGTGGTCAGAATAAGATGGCTCCAGAAAAATAGACGAAGCATTCTCATATTTCTCTAACCAATGACAGTTGCCCAAAGCACGATCCAACTTAATTCTCATCCAAGTATCACTGCCCTAATTATTAAACCATGTATGAATACAACCAGAGCCAACCAGATCAGACAAACCACATATGGCCAAGCAATTCCGCAATTCCATGCAATGTTTACTACTAATGCCCTCATGACCGATCTTCTCTTCGTATTTGATAAAAGCATTGAAATCCCCGCATACTAGCCATGGCTCATTAACTCCTGAACTGATCCTGATTAAGTCCTCCCATAGCTTGGACCTAGCAGAGCCACTATTTGAAGCATATATAACAGTCAGAAATGTATCACAACAACCAGAGAGAGCACGAATTCTACAGGAAAGAAATTGATCTGAAGCCTCCACATACTTCACATCCCATTTATTCATATCCCAAGCAAGCCAGATTCTACCATTTACTACGAAATAGTAGTTATTAATGTATTTCCATCCACCAAAGCAAGCCCTACTAACTTTAGAAAAGTGTTTCGCCTTCACACGAGTCTCAAGTAATGCCATAAGGCTATTAGCAGAAATGAAGTGTTTGAGGGCACATTGCTTATCAGACTTATTAATCTCCCTAACATTCCAAGAGCAAATCATTTCTCCAAAAGGGAAAGCATAATGTCACGGGCGGGCTAATTCATGAGGTTCGCCTCGAAGAATTGTCTAGAATTCTCCGCATTTCTCTAAACAATTCTATACGTTTTTAGAGTTTTCTTGAGAACTCTAGGGTTCTCCGGAATTCTCTAGAATTCCCTAGAGTTGAGTAGAGTTCTCTAGGAAATTCTTGTACATAAGAAAAGAGCCTGTAAGTCTCTTGTATGTTCTTAGGAAGGGAAGAGTATGGAAGAGTGTAGACCACAAAGTCTAGACCCTTCCATTAAGGTGTATATATAGAGGTGAGGCCTTTGACCAAGGCATCTCATCTCATCCCAAAATCATCCCAAGACATTCTTGTAAGCTCAAAGCCTTGTAATTTCCCAAGTGTCCTCAATACAAAACTTATTTCGAAGTCCGAACTCTCTTGGCGTTCACAAACATCACCTTTGGGTGACGAGTAGGCTGAGCTCAAGCGAAGGTGCGAGTAACTTGAGTGCCGCACGAGTTGCAAGAATCTAACCCCGTGACAAGTGGTATCAGAGCAAAGGTTCGTACGAGAGATGGTGGGTTCAAGCATTGTCAAGCATGGAATTGCCGAGGAGGTGAACACCGCAAATGTAACCATGCGCAAAGGAAGGGGAAAGTCGAAGGATGTTCAA
>JAOVYX010015826.1:0-26528 GCA_035668315.1 Drosera spatulata | reverse complement strand
CCATTATTTAGATAGCAGATTTCCACCACCTCCTCCTATGTGATTTTTCTTAGGTAGTCAGTCTAGTTTTATGAGTCAGTATTTTTATTTAGACTGCACTTTAGTTTAGCTTAGGGGAGGTTGGTCATTCTTAAACATTTCATTTATGTTTTTATTTTGAGTCAGTTGTACTTTTTTCTTTTCAGAGACGTATGAATCTTTATGTTTTATGCATCCACGTTCTATTTTTATTAACTTAGTTCTCTTAATGCTCGTCCTTTATATTTAATCGAACCTAAGTAATGAACTTATTTCCATTTGATTATCATTTTTCATTCTTTCATTACTATTTATGCTTTTATGTATGTTTCTAGTGTTTTCTCTCTTTCTTATTTACATTATGTGTGTGTGAGAGAGAATAAGAGGGACTAATTTTTCCTATCAAATTGTGTTTTGTCAGATGTCGAATACTCATTTGCCAAGTGAAAAAGAACTCAGCGCAGTAAGTGTGGATAGATGGATCGAGGACATAGATGAACCGATTGTTGACACAAACAACCCAATAGTGGCTCCTATATCTTACAGTTTCAATATCTTGAAGAATCTGAGCTTAAATAATGAAATATATCTACTCAACGAAGCAGAATTGAGATTGCACTCATCCAACTGATGGACCATATGCCTAAATTTGAGAGAAACACACGCAACCCCACTAATTGTCTATACCCCTGTATTACAGACTAACCAACAAGATTAACCATTGCACTAACCAACAAGATGAATAAAAGAGCTTACTTGTAGCATTCTCAGCATTGACATTTTTAGGACAGACTACAAAAGACTTCGAGACCTTCTTAATCTCTTCAACAATGTTGAATAACTCGAGATTCACCAAGAAAATTGTCCCAGAACATCATGCCTGGTGCAAAAAACCAACAACAGGTGATCAATATACAAACGCAAAGGAAATCTAGCAAAATAGCTATAGTAGGCATTTTTAGAATCTCTACCTTATAGTAATGTTTAGAAACATTTTAAGAGATGAAGAATCTATTCCACTCCAATTACTTTCAGAGAAATCAAATTCAATATGACTATTTGTATTCAAGAAATTCTTAGGAGAAGGCAAGGAAAAGTAAAACTAGAAGGACCTTGTGTTACACTTCTCTCTGCAGTGTTTAATAATTATATGGCGCGACAGCTTCATTTTCATCTATCTCGTGCAATATCCTCCGCGCTTTAAGGTTTTATTCTTTCCTATTTTAGGTCTTCCTCTCCCTATCTTCAGTGCCATTTTATACATTGTTTCACACCTCTTACGGGAGTTACAGAACGTCAACATTCCCTATATTCGTAGTTCATACCACATGAAACATGACTCATTCATCTCATATACTATTGGAATTACCTCAACTAAGAACAACCTATTTAGTCTTCACCCATCAGTTTCTCTTCAGGTGAGGGCTAGCAGGTGACGATGTGGCGACGGAGGTCGACGACGGGATGATGTATGGCGGCGAAGGTCGGTGGCGAAGGTCGGCGGCGCTGCGGTGAGAGTGGTGGCAGAGATCATGCTTGTTTCCACATGAGATATGGTTTGTAAGGTAGAGGAGAACGGGAAAGGGTTGGTGGAGATGTGGGCGAGGGTGAGAGCTCGCCGGTGGTGATGTGGTGGCGGTGGTGGTGGGCAATGGGATGGAGCGGTGATGGTGGGCGGCAAAATTAACATGTGAGGAGCACACGGGTGGGAAGAGGGTGGAGGGTGGATAGTGGGTGTGTGTTATGCCGTATGAATTAATTTGAGTGCTTCGTATCTTTTTGAAAATAAATTTTTAAAGTGATACTTGTGGGGAATTATCATAATGTTTTATAAATTTTGTTGCTAAAATTTATACTTAGGGTAAATTATTAGTGAGCATAATATATATGATTATTATTATTATTTAAATTAAATATGTATTATTTAATATTATTGAAGAATAGTATTAAATTTTGTATTGATTCGTAATAAAAGAAAAAAAGAATATGATATTCGTTTTTATAAGAAATACATTATCCAATTTTGATTTTAAGGTTTTATTGTAGTCATATAATATTTTGTTTGATCATTTGTGATGATAATTCAAATTAAAAATAGCATCATATACTATTTATATTTTATATTTTATATTTTTTTTTACATATTTGAAACATATTGGATTGGGTTTAGGGAATGTGCGTCATGACATAGGTATGTTTAGTAACAAATAAACGGTTGATATTAAAACAAAACAAATCAAGGGTTGAGATTAAAATGTTATCTTTTTAATTCTAATCATTCATTTTTCATCGTTTAATCTGAATCATTCATTTTTCACTAGACATACATATGTCATGACACTCCCTTTTTCCTATTAGATTTTAGGGAAAATAAAATGTCAATATACATTAAATATATTTAATTCATAATCATAAATGAGAAGACATGCATTAAATGATCAATCAAACTCGATATCAAAAAAAATCAAACTTTGATATCGAAAAAGATGAATATAGCTTTATATGTTTAAATAGATTTATCCTTATTTAAACTCTTTTGTATCCTCAATATCTACGTAGATGCATAGAAGCTACGTGCTTCTTGTTTTAGCGATTCTATCATCTAAATTCCTGATAAAGTGAAGTCATTATCTAAAGTCCTAACTCGCAACTAGTGCCATATATGGCAAATGCTATCATTTGGAAAATGTGATAAGGTAAGATAAGGCAGAAGATGGATAGATGCAAAGAGTGTCATGAAGTTAAATAATCTGAATGTTGAGAAGATATAATCCAGAGGTTCAACTTATCGTCGTCCACATGGAGACTGAGCTTTGTAAATTTAACTTCTTGGTTTATTTAGTTAAACTTTCCAGAAATCATAAAGCTTGCTGAAAATCTCTTTCAAGCAGTTGCAAGTTTCGGCTTGTTGCTAATCATTCTTGAATGAAATAGCTTGAATCATGCTATGCTTATGATACCCGGTGTATCATTTGCTAGAACACGTTGAAATTGTTCTCACTGCGAGATATAACATTGGACCAAGGAGAACTTGGCTGCTTGATCGTTTGCCAGCATGCTATTCCTATTTTATTCTTTTCTGCAAATTTCCATCACATCATTGTCTTCTCCTCAAATTCCTCTAGATGGGGTTTGCCACATCTGTCCTCTCCCTCCACTGGGCGTTCAACATGATGTAATTGCATCAGTTCACCTTGTCCTATTAGCAACCTGGTATTATATATATTAAATGGAATTATGGAAACCGATGCCTTCCTTGGCCTACTGATATTACCCAAGTGTTCAGTCTGATCATATCATATCTTCAAGCATGAGGACTTTGTTTTCTAGCTTGCATGTTGCACATTTGTTCATGGCTTTGTACATCATGTGTTTATATTTTATGTATTCAGTTTGCATTATCTGGTGGACACGCTCAAAGAGCTCATTCTTCCCAAATTCTCAATGATCAGAGTGCGTTAAACTTTGTTTTTCTTCACCTCTCATAGCTAAGATGACATGCACTTTGATTTCTTTATACCTGTCATATCCTGGTTGTTCGAAGGGTAATTTTACAATCGAGTAATTTGAGCTATTCTCTGTTTTGTATCACAAACGAAATCTGGTAATTTGATTTTTTACTGCAAGACTGGAAGATGAAGCGCATGGTGCTTGCTAAATAACAACTGAGAGCCGAAGTAATCCCCATTAGTTTGGATTGTCCAAGTGCTATTGGTACTTCGGGAAACAACTTGGACAAGTTTAATCGCATTGAGGATGCGAATTGATTTCAAGCTGGTGTAGAGGAGATCAGAGCAAGAGAGAACGACTAGACGATGTTTTACTTGCAGAAACTGGGCTGCTATAAGTAGTTCAAGAGGTCGTCCTTAACCATCCATGTATCTATGTATGACATAATAATACAGTACCATAGCTTATAAAACATGAGTTCCGAGCTACACCTTGGAATGTGTATTATGCCTTTTTTTTTTTCTGTTGAACTCCATGTTAATACAAGGAAAATCATTCTAGCTTCAAGCCTATGAGAACTGGGGCAAATAACATTACTACATGAACGGTGGGGAAAAATCTCAATCGATGCAAGATACGATTCTCATCAAGCGAGCTATAGTCCATTGCAATTGATGGCTTTGTTAAGTGATTATTATTTGATGGCAGTGAAAGATGCTGGAGGATATTAGTGACAAGAATGCTATGATCAACACTAACAGTGAAAAAGGAAAGGTTTCAGAGCAAGTTCAATGCAAATGCTATATGGGTTGGCATAGTTATGTTAAAACAATGGCTCAAAGAATTTCTACTTCAACGGAAAAATTTTTATCTTTTTGTCAAATGATATGTCATATTTGACAATGAAAATGACAATAGTCATTTTTTATCTACTCTCATCAAACATGAAGTACAAATTTCAATACAAAAAATAACCTAGGTGGCACGCTAATATACATTGATCTATCATAAGCATAATTACCATTGGAACATCATTATTAAATTTTAACAAATTGATATTATTTATGATCAAAATAAAACTTTGCTTATACCAAAATACCTATCATCATTAGACTTGCTATAAAGATATTATGTGTGATGATACAAGATGTATCAAATCTTTAAAATAAAGATAGAGATTGAAAGATTGCATAGGAACAAAAATCATTAGAAACACGGCACACCTCCGTAACAGCATCCAAAAATTCAAGACTCGATTATTTTTAGTTAACCTATCTCACTGCAGTTGAAGTAACAGTATCCAACTGATTGCCTTTTTTAACGCCCTGTGGCAGCTCCAAAAATACGATACTAGAAATCTAAAGAACTATAAAATACCACCAATAGATCTCAAGGTGGAATCGGTCCTTACACTACGGTATTTGCTTTTTCTTTCATTTCCTTTTTGATAAAATGAAATGCACCACGGTATAGGGAACACATAAATACGTTGCATAAATTACATGAACTTATGTTGACGAATGATATGCTATCACGATATGGTGTTCCTGATATCAGCAGCTCCACCGTAAATGTTCAGAAAAATTGGGTATGGAGCTCCACCCGTTGATGTTATTCAATTCTTGGCCCTTGAATAACTGACACCAAGTCCTGGAAGTCGAGCATGTCGAAGTAGTGCAGTTACAGTCATACCTGCCACCTCCAAATCTCTCCACTGTTTGTTTCTTCCAAACCAGCATGATTTAGTTTCTCTCCTCCACAAGTTGCTCTCCAAGTTTCTCACACACACCGTCTTCTCTTGCCTTATACCACGAGCAGCTCCACTCAAACCAAACCAGAGATTCATGTTCTATGCTGAAGACAACATGATTAGTTCCAAAAGAAAGATGGAACGCAATTCTTGCACATCGACCTTATGCCGAGCCTGGTACAATCAGAACAAAACCAATTCTTGTATGGAATCTCCTTGAGAGCTGGCTGAATGCAAGAAAGATGTAGAACTTCCTCACAGGAGTCACAAACTAAACACTCCTTTGGAGCAGACTTTTTCCAGCAAGATCTACAAGTTGCAGCTGAGTAAATAGAAGCGTCAGCATGATCCACCGTTCTCTTCCTGTCAGAACTCGCAGCAAACTGCAGCTTCATAAATCGCCAAGATAGTATACAATTAAAACCAAATAGCAATCTCATTATCAAAAAAAAAAAAAAATAGCAATCCAGTCCAAAGCAGAAGACATCAAGAAAGATTTGGGATAACATGACATCATATTTTTCTGAGAACTGTTTTTTTTAGTAAAACTGATGCGTGGATTGCACCAGATTGTAAAACCCTATAGTATGAGATGCCTACAGGCTCAGTTACGGTTATATGCACAAGAAATAACTTATATACTACATAAGCGGACACTAATCGATAACTACAGCCAAGAATTGCAAAGAATAAAAAAGGAGTCCTTAGAAAGGACTGCATGTAAAATTTATCACCTTTGTCATGCAATCTCGCTCACACAATGAGTTGCCCAATGAACTCTTTGGAAATATGAAATACCAGGCTTCAAGGCACTATCTACTTTACTGTAAGAAACTAGGAATTCTTTGATTGACCGAGACTAGGAATTTTAGAACTCGGTATGGAAGCATAGGAGTTAAAAACTTGTAGCTGAACTAGCAGCATAAACAAAAAGGTAAAAACCATTAGAATATGAAACAATTCTGCACTTCAGTAAGGAATAACAACAACAACAAAAAATCAAGTCTTTATCCCATCAAGTAGGGTCGGCTACGTGAATACGACGGCATCAAAGTCGTCATATTCATATTGAGAGATCCAACGGGACTTTTTACGTGTTGACTGTCGACTGCCTAACGCATAATCCTCACCATTTTATTCGAACTTGAGACCGACTAGGGACGGAATAAAAATTCTCAACCTATGTAGGTTTTCAGTAAGGAATACCTTTCTTTATTTATAATAAGACAGTGATGTGTAAGGAGCAAAACCAAATTTCTTGGTTTATAATTCTTTTTCTTCATAGAAAGTACTAATAAATGAGCTACAAAAAACTGGCATTAGAATAAATTCTTGTTGAATCTCCCAGTACATTCATTTCTCTCATGTCCCATTCGAAAAGAACTACAACTCCAACTCCAAATACTAATCCATGACATCTTTCTGTATTCACTTCCACCGAGCCAAGGTTTCATCTTCGTCAGGAGCGTAAAGGAAAACCTATGAGTGGCTAGTAAATGTTTGCTACAATAAAGAATTTTCTTTGTCCACTGCAGGAGTTGACCAACAGGTATATACTTAAGAAGACAGGAATAAAATCAAACTTGGCCAACATAACTCCAGGCTACGACTGACAACTCTAATCGTGACAACACGAGAACCATAAATCCAAGTCAATACGGAGAAATCTTCCGATTGACGGCGATGTACTCTGCCAGCTGAGATCCAAGTACTAACGATTACACCCTTTGTCCCATTATTTTTGTATTTTTTTTCTATTTTGGGTTGTCCCGAATTGTTTGTAACGTTACAATATTTGAAAAGTTTTGTGTGGTTAAAAGAAAAGAGGTCAAGAGAGAAATATTGTGTGGTTGAGAATTAGAGTTGGAACGGGAAGGAGCTATATCTAAATTTACTTGTATAGAGTGAACGTTGCAGAAATATTGGGACGGAGGGAGTAAAGATTAGCACATATGCTCAATTACCTCTTCATCCTGTCACACGAAGTGCCTTCGTCTAAGCCCTCTGCCTGATCACAATTCACAAGAAAAACAAGATCCTTTCATGGTAAGGAAATGCCACTTACACATAGAAGGTTATATAGACTACAAACCATCTTCAAGGTCAAAGACTCACCACTTCGTGAAAAAACATCCTTGACAACTCTATAAGACTCATTGCTAGTGAAACCATCTCACTGCCGATTACGTTTATCTTTCCCCACAGCTGCAATCATCCATCATAACATAGAGATGAATTAATATGCAGTCAACAGTCAACACCATAGGCATTATACCTACCAATACAATGCCATGAGAGATCAAGGTAATCTCACAGAATGTTTCAGTAAAGCTTGTTACTTAGGTCGGATGCGAACAATATCGGCGCTTATTCTTCTTACAACATTAGAAATAGATTTAGCAACTATCTGCATATTTAGTTACTTCTGCAATAGGGTTGGCCAAACACCTTTACATACATCATGAAGGAAATTTTTTTGGAGAAAATCTATAGTAAGAGCGATAGATTGAACTTTATAAGACCTCTTCACAGATCAGGAACATTTGATTCAATCCAACTCATAAATACCTAACTGACAGTCACAGCTACACCAGAAGGTAGACTTCATTAGTGAAGAGAAGGGAGAAGGGAGCATCTTCAGTTTATGATTATTGATATTAGAAAACAAGGTCAAGGGAGACACAAAACGACTTAATTAAATATGTTCGTACCAAAAAAAAAAACTGGCACAAGCCATTCCACCAAAACCTAACCTAAACATTACTCCCTCCGTAAAAAAAAAATAGAAAGAAAGAAAGAAAGAAAGAAAGAAAGAAAGAAAGAAAGAAAGAAAGAAAGAAAAAGAAAAAATTGCAATGGTTTTCATAATTGGGCCGTCCAACAGAAATTGCAACATTATCCTATAATGAAAGTTTTTAAGCTAAACATACCAAAACATCCCTACCTTTACTTTATACCATATCATCTTCCCTTCACCATTATCTCACTTACTTTTTCTTCTTCATCTCTCTTCCCACTACCCAGGGTACAAAGTAAAAAACACAATAAATCATCACTTTTCACAAAAAGAGTGCAAGGATTCGGTGTTGTATTTTTCCCTGGACGGAGGGACTATAATACATCTCGAATTAATGCTTACATGATTTTATCCCATAGCCCATTATTGTGATACCAAACAAACCGAAATCTCAAGCTTATCATAGAAAGTCAACAATAATATTTGTATTTGAATACTCTTCTCACATGTATCCCTTACAAGGCTTGAAGCATGGATAAATACAAGCAAACCGAACATAACAAACATCGCAAACATCAAAATAATCGAGTATAGCAGGATTGCAGTCAATTATCACACCTCCTGTGCACTGTGATACCATGTTGAGAACCTAAGGCAACGTTTGGTTCGCGGTAATCGACCCCATAATGGAATACCTATTCTGGAGGAGTAGCTAAAATCGTGTCTGGTTGCTGGTTGAATCAAAATGGAGCTTTCCAGAGCGAATCACATTCCTTCCCCAAATTGATTCTTGATTCCTTACTCTCCCCAACGGAATCACATTTTCACCCCGAAATAGGAATGGAAACTGAGCCAAAGACATCACTTGCCCTTGTCATGGCCGTTGTGTGTTGGTGGTCATCATCACCATTTGCTTTATGGCTGAACCAATGTCGTCCTGGTCTGCTCTTCGTAGTCACCATCTTGTGTTGTTTGCCCTCATCGCCACCGTGTTGGTGCTCATCCTTGCCATCGAGTGCTGCTCGCCCTAGCTATTGTCGTTTATCGTCCCGCCAATTGCTCATCGTAATCGCCAACTCATACCAAGGACAGGAGTGAAAGGGGAAAGGTTGATTTTGCTATAATTCTCACATGGTTGCTAGGGGTCAAGCAAGTTGATAGACGGAGACATTGAAGCAGTGAAAAAATTGGGATTTCCAGATTTACATTTTGGGGGTATTATTGTCCAACTTTGTATTTACTCAATTCCATGAATGAATGGAGGATGAAACCAAACACACACCCTTGGAATGGATTAGAGTATTCCCAATTCTTCCCCAATCACTTATTTCATTCCACCGATAAATCATTCCTGCTATCCAAACGCAGCATAAGTACACCAAGAAATCTATATGTGATAAAAGATCCAGGATAATATTCGTAGCTTGTCTTGATTAAAAAAAGTACAACTTCACATTTCTCTATCCACGTTCTTTATGTCACACCAGTTGTGATACCTTGTTGCGAACCTAAGTATACGTACAAATTAAACTTTGATAAATGAAATATAATAGTACTCCAGATCATAATAATGCAAATTAAACCACATAGGAGTAATATTTAAATTTTAAAATCAGAATAATTTAATAAATAGAATTATAACTTAGCATTTCACTATCCAATTCTGTCCAGATCATCAACATAACGAAACCAAGAATATATTACAATGCCAGCCACAAGTACTACTCTTTCCGTCCCAAAATAAATGAAATACTTGACTTTTTTCACTATTCAACACGGGGTTTCATTTTCTATCTTAATGACGCAAGAAAATTACACCAATAGCAAAGGATTGAAGTACATAACTTAAAATATTACTAGTGTTTCATGATAATTTTTCAAAAAAGATGTTTGATCGTCTCGCAATGCAAGTCAAACTTCGCATCTACAAATGCACACAGTCAAAAGTATTTCAATTATTATGGGACGGAGGGAGTACAATTTAGTACTCCCTCCGTCCCAATTTAATTGCAACATATACGTATTTTGCACTATTATATACACATGAATACAAGTCTCGTTTTCATATCAAATCACGTTTGATTGTTCCGCAACATACATTATGTTGAAGTACGTAACTTACACAATCATTGATGTTTCACGATAAATTTACAAACAACTACGTTTGATCGTCGTTACACGCGTGTCAAACTTTGGATCGACACTCATGCCATGTCAAATGGTTGCACTTAAATTGGGACGGAGGAGTATTAAAGAACAAACTTGTTACTGCTTGAAGCCTATAATGATCCATGCCAGTACAAAATCAAAATGCAGGAAAAGAAATACTCCCTCCGTCTCACATAAATTACGACACATTATTAAATATGAACGTCCCACGTAAATTATAACATTTCCAAAATTGGTAATTTTTTTGCGTGTACAAACCTAAAATACCCATATTTTATGTTACATAATCTTCTCCATCATTACTGTTTTTCTCTCAACCTACTCACAATTGGCACTCTTATTTTTCCTACTTTATCTTATTAGTAACTCTATCCACTCACAACCCTTAACTTCTTTCTATAATTACGAGGGGAATTTTGATCTAAAGTCATAAAAGCAATGAATTCCTTAATAATCGCGTCCAGTCAACTCTTCCCAATTTATTTAGGACGGAGGGAGTAGGAATAAACATAAGCTAGGTAATAAACTATTATAGCAATAATAGTAAGGGTAAAAAGGGGCTAAAAACCCTTTAGCAAATTGGCTAAACAAAATCAATCTCGGCCATCAATTTCCTAAATTTTCATTTTTGTCTTTTAGTTAGTAAATAAAAGAATAATAGAGATTCATCTATTTGTTAATTAATGGCTAGGATTGACTCCTATTAGCCAATTAAATAAAGGGCCTTTAGCCAATTCAAACCGTAATAGTAAATATTGAAAAAGGATATTCTTATGACGAAAAAAAGGAACCGAGAAGAAAAATGAAGAAAATAAAAAGATGCACCGAGTGTACATTGTTTTGGAAGAAAAACCACTTAACGTGTAAGTTTAGATGCATGAATAGCATACACTAGAAAATACGACAACTTCCACTCTTCAAACACGGAGGAAAACAAAGTGAACTTGAGCAGTCAGCACATTGGAAATCGGAAAGAGACAGATAGTTGGCAACGAGTACCTGCTGAATATCTTTAGATAAAAGAGATGGAGTTTGATCATGCACTCCTCTTTTCATCCTTAAATTTTTCGAAGTCAAGTCTAGCACTTTGTCCAAATTGATCCCATCAAAATTCTCCGTAAGCAATTTGCATAATGATGCAAACTTCTGGCAGAGAATCAGTTTTGAGAAAACATGCTCACATTGCTTGGTGAAGATAAGATGAATAAACTCGTTCAAGGATCTATTTGAGATTTCCACCACACATCCTTTTGCATTTGTAACAGAACCTTCAATCAGTGATTCAATTTGAACTCTGGAACCCCCAAGACAATGATCCTGCAATCAATCGTACTTTCAGATACCGTTCATCACATAGAGTAATCAGCACCCAATAACTCATGTATTGATAAAAAGGTCTTCTTCTTTGCATTTTGCTCACTACTTAATTTTCCTGTAACAGAAGGTTATATTACCTCCATCCCATATTACTTCTAAGAAATGCCACATAAACCATAAAGTTGGCCGTGTTAAGAATGATCCGCGGGATGACTAAATAATATTTTTCTGTAAATTTATCGTGAAACATCATAGATGATTTAAGTTAAATATTATAACTTTGGATCAAAATAAATTTCATATCATATCATTTAGTAGTAAAAAATAACACATCAAAATACGTAAAGAATAGTGCAGTATAGTGTTGCAAGTAATATGGAACGGAGGGAGTAGTTTATTACATGACTCTTATCTCATAGAAATAATACTTTCTTGCTCTTCTATCATCTTGGACTCTTTCGAGTTTAGGAAAAGCAATTTCCTTTTGAGCTGCGAAGCAAATGCCGAGCGTAGACATTACACAACACAGTAACCACTAAGCATCAACTATCCAGCATCAACGATTCATAAAATGCCACTTTCGATCTCTTATCAAAAGCTAAATCCTTCTAATAATAAATCTCAACAAATCACATCAGGAGAATGCCATGAACGCACACATTCATTAGCTCCTCACCTTACAATCATCCACAAGAATATCAGACGCAGACGATATCTTCTCCGACCTCGAACTCCCGTTATCCAAACCCGAACCCCCGAATCGCCGTCTCTTGTACCTTCGACCACACATCTCCCAACCACAATCCCTCCACTTCCCATTCTGCACATTACCAGCACTTCTTCCATCTTTTCCAACCCCATTCGCCGCCACTTCCTCTCCTCTCGCAGACCATGATCGGGTATCGCCGCAACTCATCTCCAACTCTTCTTCAGCAACACCCATATCATAACCAAAAATTCACCAAATCAGACTTGGCAAGACAAAGGATGAATTCTAGGGTTTGGGCATAGGAGATTGTAGGGTTGCCCAGTTGCTGTTCCGGGAAAGAGATGTGGTTGATGTTTGGACAGGTTGAGATTTTTTATGGGTTTTTTCGAGGATGACGGAGGATTCTAATTTCCAACAGACGATATGTCGCATGGAAGAGCAGAACTGTTCTTCGTTGGAAGGCGGATTCTAATTTCTAACCGAGGATATGTTTACGAGTTTTGAGATAAAGAAAGAAAGTGAGGAGAGGGGAAAAAAAAATTGTATTTTAAAATGTTTGTGAGTGATAGTTATTTGTAATTTTTTTATTTGTATGAAAATTGATGAACAAAACTTAAAAGTATTAGTCATGATATATTTAGTGTGCTAAGGCTGAAAATTAGTTAGAAATTTACAGTTTAGTTCAGATGCTGCAGAGCAGACGGTCACAGATGGAGAGCATTGTGGACCACCAGATGCAGACTACTACAGGAAATTTCAGCAAGACGGTTAATACATGCATGGATAACAAAAAACCTACAAATGATTTAGGATATAAGATTAATCTTGCAGGTAAGGGCCAACATAGTAATGCATAAGATTTGGGTGTACACAAGGTTGCAGTAGTAACTGGGTGTAGACAAGGTCTCAATGGTACTGAATGAAGATTGAGCTGCATCAGACTGGAGTGCAGCAGAGATGGTTACTAAGGTTAGGATAGAAGTCTGAGAATTAAACAAATCGAATATTTGAGGTTCATAGCGACAGTATAAGGATCAAAAAAAGATGAGCCGTCAACATCAATAAAAAAGTCACATGTGATAAGCTGTCACTATCAGGTCAAGTACAATCACGGGTTCATTCCCTCAGCCTATAAAAGAGGATCAAAGAGCTTAAGGAACAATGCTGTTGAGCAAAAAATTGAACGCACAAAGTGTGCAAAATCAATCCGAATTCAAACTGTTCAAGCGAGCTGAATTAAAGAAGAACAGCAAGAAGAGGGTTCACTAGTCTGCACTGAAGAACAGAAACTACAGCAGAGTCCAACAAAGCATCTGTGCAAAGGGTTTAGGTTCTTCGCCTTTAACAAGTTAGCTAACTTGTAAAGAGGTTTGTCTTGTAAGCCAAAAATAAGAAGATAGTGAAGTCACTTCTTGGATTGACTATACTGGTCATCAAAGGAAGACTGAACTAAATTCTTGATTATCAGTTGTTAACGAGTGTCTGAAGCAGTATAAATCATGTGTTCTTTACTTGTTTTTAATTGTTTTGAATTGTTAGAACTGTTAGAAATCAATCACAACAACAAACAGAGACAAACTCTCAAAGTATAAGTCTCTACTGCAGACATTCTCAATAGTCTACGAAGGTCATCAGTGTATTGAAATCAACTATTCACTACATTACACTGAAAAAACTAAAACAACCTATTCACCCCCCATCTAGGTTGTATGTATGGATGTTACAATTGGTATTAGAGTCTGACTTTCCAGATTTAATAGTTTTGGAAAGAAAAGGTCATTTCTTTTGGATAAATTTTTACAAAGAAATTACTAACAGTTTATTTTGTGAAGAGATCATGTCTCCTCCAAAGCTACCTAAATGCCCCAACAATAGAGAGCCACTATGCTCATTCGACAAGTTCAATCACTAGAAGTTAAGAATGCTTACACATCTGGATTCAATTGATGAAAGAATGCGTGATATAATCACAGATGGGCCATGCATTCCAAGGATGTCGGATCCAGTTGAAGCATCCAAGGAGGTCGACAAACCCAGAGACATTCCAGTCTCTGTGGTGACTAATGGTAGGCACGCAATGTTGAGTGAAGACAGACATAACGAAGGGATACGGAAAATGAAGAAGCATTTTTCCAAAGAACACAAGCAGACGTGGTGAAGAAAGTAATCATGTCAAGAGAGTTCTCAAAGGATCAAATCACTTCTGATCAGTAAGAAATTGTGTGTGCAATCCTCACCAAGCACAAACTTAACAGGGCCAAACTGCTTATGTATCAACTGACCAAAGCAGTAGAGGCCAGACACCCTCGTTTTGGAAGAATTATTAGTACCATTCTAAAGGAGAAACTAAGACTCTCTAACAAGGGAGGAAGGCCATGGACTTTGGCCATGCAAATTAATGTCCGAAAAATTGGGAAGCAGCCAATAGGCTTCTCAAAGAAACTAGTAGCAATGCAGACGACAACAAAGATTGTAGACCAGCCTGACAAGAAGGAGCCTGAAAAGGCCAAAAGGAAGCTGATCAAAAAGGCACCAGAAGCCAAACCAAAATATACAAGGGTGACGAGGAGAAAACTTGTTCTGCAGACCTCAGAAGAGGAAACAATATCGGAGCTCTCTATTGCACAGCCTACAGAAATAGAGGCAGAATCACAGTTTGCACCAACAGAAGAGCAGACTGAAGCTAGCTCTCAAGGACCAACAACCATAGCAGAAACTGAAGGATTATCCTCGAGGAGTTTACCACCAAAGGAGTCAGAAATTGATGTACTCCAAGATGCAAACATAGCTCTAAAGTATCTGAAGGCTGGTGCTGATGAAAACCTTCAGAAGCTCATCCTGAAAGCTCAGAGAAGCTATCAGGAAGTCAGAGAAGGACCACAAGCACAGCTCAGGCAAGAGTTAGATGCACAAGGCTACACAAGAAAGGAGATTGAAGCCATTGAAGCCAAACTCAGAAGGATGCAGACTGAGCAACCACTGAGCACATCTACTGTAGGCTCACTTATAATAAGAACTCCTGCAACAGAGGCATTTACAAAAACAATCATTCATGTCCCTACTGCAGGAATGGAATTGGCTGTGGTTAAAGCTGACCAGCCCTCAACTGCAATAGAAGCATGGGCCACAACAACAACCACAACAACACAATCTCTAGAAACGGAAGAGATCATGAAAGCACTGTAGACTATCCAAGCCATACAAGAGAAGGTTCTGGAATACAGGGCCAAAACCGATGAAATACCTGACAAGCCTTAGAAGGAAGCAATGATCCAACAGTTTATCAAGGAGTACAAACTTCCAATCAAAAGGAAGTCCAAGGCTGCAAGACCAAAGCTCATTCCCTCAGGACCAACTACAAGGTAGAAGATCAATGTAGACGGCTTAAGAATAGAAATAGGCAAAATTGATGGCACGACAGAAGCAGAAATTGAGCAGCTGGTTCAAATTCAAAAAATGGAGGCCAACAAGAAAAAGAGGCCCACCGAACCCTACATATTGTTCAGTGGGGCTCTAAAGATCAAAGATTCAACACTCAAAACCAGAAGGCACAAACAAGCACAGCTGCAACATGTCGAGTTTGTGCACACTCCTGAAGTGGAGGCTGAATGGAAAAGACTAGTTGACAAGCATGTCAGGACAACAACCTTGGAGATTTATGATTACCTGTCAAAACCAACCATAGGCAAAGCATCATCACCAAGAGATGATGATGATGGTCATGAATGAATCCCTACAGCCAAAAGATCATGACGATGATTACATCATCGATGAGGTTGCTGAAGAATGGATCATGATCAATCAACAGCAGAACCATCTGCTACAGAAGACCTACCAGCAGAATCACCTGTAGCCGAGTCTCCAGCATCAGAATTAGCAGAACAAAAGGAAACTGCAACAGAGGAACCTCCAGCAGAAAAGGCAGACGACAGCGAGGTATCAATAGAGATAGTCATAACAATAAAACCAACTGAAGAGGGATCACCAACAAAGGAGTCCGCATCACCAATCATTAATGCAGCAGAGGCAATCACTGAAGAAACACATGTAAACTATCAGTAGACCACTGAGCAAGTAGGGTTTACTCAAGTTACAACACTTGATCTGACACCCACACAGGTTGAGGAGGTGATCATAGTGGAGGATGAATCACTGGAAACAACCTCAATGCCAGGAGAGGAGCAAACTACGACAGAAAACACTTTCAAAGCTGTCACTCTTGAGGAAATCAACAAACACCTGATGAGTGACGCTTCCTCTGGTTAGGAACACATGCAAGATCAAGACATATCTCCCTTCAACCTGGTGTTTTCACCTCCTGCTTCATTTGGATCGGTGCAAACTAAGACAGATCCACCATCAGTAGGATTCCCTCAAGGCCTACTCTATAGTGGCACATCTGACATTCAAATGACACCTCAGACTACAGCTAGAAGTCTGAGGCAAACCCTTGCAGATGTTAGATTGACACCAATCCATGAAAGGCCATCCTCTACTGCAAGAACAATAGCCAAGACCGAAGCACATCAATAGTCATCTCCACAAGAGACTATAGTGGTGTACAGGCCAAGGCAACTGGATCAGGAGATCTACAACATGCATCAGTGGACAAAGAATGCATTGAAGGACCTTCTTGACAGACTTGAACTAGTTGTAGACGAACTGGAAGCTGAGAAGACTACCAAAACTAAATGCTTTGCAAACTTCCATGACTCTCTCTCCAACATGGCTGAAGGACTGATAGACCAAATTCAGAGGGGTAATGCCCTAAATCTTCTGCAGTACAGGCTCAGTTCTTCAAACCTAAACAAGCTAAGGGGCCAATACTCAGCTGACCTTCGCAAACTATAAGCTTCTCTGAAGACCACTCAATGACAGCTCAAGGAACACATCCTCAACAATGACATGAGGCTCAGCTTCCTAGAAAACAACCTTCGGCTTCAAACTGCCAAGGCCATAGCTGCTCAGCAGACAATCACTTCTAAACTCAAAGCCCTTCGAGCTACAACCGAAGTCCTTACAACAGCACTTAATACTAACAAAAAGGGGGAGAAGGCAGCAGAAAAAGGGAAAAAAGCAACAAGGCCATCTGGGGAGAAAGCAGCAGAGAAAGGAAAAGAAGTAGACGACCTTTAAAGAAAAGCAACAGCAGCAGCAGAAGGAGAAAGGGCTGCAAAGGCCTCAGGAAGAGAGGTCATCAAGCCAAAGGCCTCAAGAGAGGTCATCAGGGCATAGAACTCAAGGGGTGCAAACCCTACAAGAGAGGCCATCAGGGCACAGATCTCGAGAGGAGCAGCCACAGGGGGAGAAAAAAAGGCACCACAGAACATCAGAAGTTCAGCCTCATAAGCGCAGCAAAGGCGGTGAGCATCACAGGTAGAATACCCATACAATTGAGCAATCTAGGATCAACCATTCTTTCATATGAACCCTTCTATTGACCTTAGTCTTACTATCCTCAACTTTGCTGTGATAACCTTCATCAACTAGAAGCCATGCTAGATAAACCATTCCTTACCGCAGAAGCACAAATGCCCAACCCTTATTGTCTCTTTACTCATGACCCCTCAATGTTGCCAGTCTTGCTGCGTTCCGCTGGACCAGCCTTATTGCGTTTTTCTCTGAACGAGCCTTGCTATATCCTTTTCTGAACCAGTCTTACTGCGCACCAATTGGAGGCTCACTTTTCTAGGAGGCCAGTCTCAATCTTGGCACATACTAGGACATTCTAAAACTAGAGTTTGCCTATCACTCAATTTTTATGCATCATGGGTGTGACTCAACATTCTTATTTAGTCCAGCTTCTCATTTGTGAGTACATCACAAACTATACCCTCTTTGATCACATACACAATAAGAACAATAGGTGGCCTTTACTTCCCTGGGAAACCCCTCTACGGATAGCAGACGAAACAACAAGAGTGTTGGCTTATGTACACTATCCTCAGTGACACCCATCATTCATAGAGATATCAAGCCGACGAGTATTTTCTTGGATAACAACTATACAACAAAAGTATCAGATTTTAATGCGTCTAGGTTGGTTCCTGTTGACGAAACACTATCTATAATGGTACAGGGTACTCTAGGTTACTTGGATGCAGAATACCTATACACCACTCAATTAACAAAAGGGAAAATAGTACTGAACCTGCTTGTACTTTCCCGCTTTTGCACTTTACCCCCATACTTTGAATATATGCACTTAACCCACTGAACTTGAGTAAACTTTGCCTGTCGTTTGCTCCGTTAATGGAATAAACCAAATGACTTAAACGACCCACTTGCACATCAATTACTCTGTTGCACAAATTTATACCTCATTTTTCTTACTCCCCACTTTTTCAACAACCACAACATTTCATTGAAAACAAAAAATCCAAATCTCCTTATTCATTCTTGTTGGAAATCAAAGGGGAAATCATACTTTTACAACATTAGAGCTAGTAAAGATGACAAGCGAGGTTAGTGATGAAGAACATCAGTTTTTTGATGCATTAAAATTGGTTGTTTGAGCTGTGGATTCGTAGATCTGAGATACATAAAAGGATTATGCATGTTGAAATGGTTACCATTGGTTTTTGTTATCAAATCTCACTTTCTACTGTAATTGTCATATTGGCTTTCATTTTTCATGGTCGATGTTCATCGTCAAACTATCTAAATACTATTCTATAAATACTCAATGGTACAAATGTCCACCATGCGAAGGGCGAATAATATTCTATAAATACTCTCATTTACTATCTAAAAAGGTAAGATACTCTGGATCCCAACTCAGTCATTGATTTCCATTTCTGGACAGAGAATGAGTTAGGCATTGGAGCCAGTCCTCGAGGATCACACATCGAATCCGACTGACCGAGCTTATTTTTTCTGGTCCATGTAGGTTTTCGTGTTTGGACCAAGGTCCAAACGAGTGACAGTCCACCTAAGACATCTGGACTCCCGAGTTCAGGCCTACTTCTCGAGTTTAACCCAAATAGTTTGGCACTCATAGTGAGGCTAGGTCCGATAACACGAAATCGCCAAAGCGTCCGAGATCAGGCGCAGAAATCTCACGGTAGTGACCAACCCAAGAAACCTCAGCTCAATGCCCCTCCACCGTCCTGGGAGGAGGAGATAACAGGGCCGGGGTTAGGTGCAGACCCTATAACAATCGAGATGTTCAACTAACTCTGGATTCAGGTAGAGGAACGCACAACTGCGATCATGAGGACGATGATCGACCTTCCGAACCAACGGCGCCCCCCCCCCCCCCCCTTCTCTGCTGGGGGTAGGACCTAGCATTCAACCTGAACTGATCTCACCACTCCGGCATCCTCCTAGGGTGGTGCCGCAAGCCGACCTCAGGCATCACCTCAACTGACCAAGGCTCTACTGTAAGGACAAGGGGAGTCCACACACACTCACTCTCACTCGGTTACCCAAGCGGAGGATCTTAGAAGCCTCCTCAATTCGAAGTTAGCGGGATATTGCCCAAGAGCTGAACCGATGCATGTAGAGTCGATCCCAGAGTCGACTAAGGAGCTGAAAGAAAGGGTCGAGGAGCTCTTCAAGATGTTCAAAGAGACTCCTCCATACCCAAGGGACGAGGTCAATTTGAGGATTGAGATGCCTTTCACTCCAGAAATCAACAGAGAGATTCCCCATGATAAATTCAAGATGACGACGAAGGAGTCTTATGGTGGAACGGGGGACCCCTTTGACCTCATCCATAACTTTCGGGCATCCATGAAGTTGCGGGATCATTTGCAAAGCATTCCTTACCACCTTAAGAGGTCCCGCTCGGGCATGGTTCAATGGGCTCACCCCAGGGTCCATCAGCTCATTTGAGGCCTTGGCTCAAGCATTCATTGCCAAGTTCATAAATAGCAGAAGGATCCAGCTAATCTCAGAACACCTCTACAAGGTGAAGCAAAGACCATGTGAAATCCTAAGGAGCTACGTACAACGAATCAACTAGGTGGTAGTTCACATTGACAAGGTTGAGGACTCTGACATCTGAGGTAGTCCACATTGATAAGAGGGTTGGAAAATAGGAACCTGGCGTATGACTTGAGTCTAGAACGTCCTTGGACCTAGACAACCTTATTGGCCAAAACAAGCCAGCACGTATCTGCAGAAAGCGAGATGGCGATCTAGGACAGATTTCGGGGTCTTGCCATAGAGGAGTCCAACTCCTGAGATAAGGGCAACGTGCACTCGCAATTCGGGGAAAGAGAGCAGCTAGGGCAACAGAACATGAAGAAGGAAGGGAAGACAAAGAGAGGTCCGACCTACTCCTTCACACCCCGCTCAACACTTCCCGAGCCGAGGTGCTTAGTACAGCTTGGGAAGAAAACCTGCTCCAGAAAGATCCCAAGAAGCAGTGCTCCATGAAAACAACCGGGATACCTCGCGATATTGCCTTTATCATAAGGACCATGGGCATGACACTGAGGAGTGTTGCCACCTCAGAGACGCCATAGAGGAATTGATACGAAAAGGAACCCTGAAGAGGTTCGTGGTGGACCAACCCGAGGCTAGGAGAAGGTCGCCATAAAGACCTCGGGATAGAACACGGTCACCACGAAGGAAGAACAACTAACCAAAGCGGAAACCCAGGATTACATGATATTGGAGGTTTCATATTGTCCCCATCAACATGCACTACGGGCATCGTTGAACTTAACACATCAAGGAACCCGGGGCACAAACCCAAGAGGCCCCAATATGATCTAGAGGTCAGTTTCCACCACGATCACGGGACGGGATTCACTTTTCACCATGACGATGCCTTGGTCCTTACTCTCCACATCGGGGACTTTGATGTGGAGAGGATGCTGGTGGACAGTGGCTCCTCGACTGACGTTTTGTAGTATTCAACTTTCAAAAAAATGGGATTGGAGGACAAGGATCTCAAACCCTTTAAGACTGCCCTGGTCAGGTTCATTTGGAACTCTGTATTCCCTAAGGAGAATATATCCCTCGCAATTACCCTTGGTGATGAAGGTACCGACAGGACAGCAACCCGAGTCGTGAACTTCCTGGTGGTAGACCTATCTTCAACATACAACGGGATCATAGGGAGACCGACTTTGGTGGATTTAAGAGTAGTCTTGGTTCCGTGCTACCTAACAATAAAGTTTCCAACCCCAAATGAAGAGGGCAGCATGAGAGGAAACCAGAAGGACTCCGTCACTCTCAAAGCAAAGTCACCTCGGGAAGCCTTCCCCCTTCACTTGGATCCTCGGGACCAAGTTAAGGACCTTGAGCCCGTTGAGGACATAGAAGTCATCCCCGTGACAGAATGGAAGGAAAAACTGTCCATATCGGAGCTGAATTGAAGGAGGCGACCAGAGGTAGATTGATCCAATTCTTGAGAAGCAACTCAGATATCTTCATCTAGGGACCCGAAGACATGCCAGGAATTGACCCAAACATAATAGTGCATTGGCTATCGGTCAATTCGAAGGTCCACCGTGTCAAACAAAAGAAGAAAAGCTATGCACCGGAGGGGAACAAAGCCATTGCTAAGGAGGAAGACTAGCTGCTTAATGCCGACTTCATCAAAGTGGTCTCAAACCTCAATTGGTTGGCAAATGTGGTCATGATGAAAAAGACAAATGGAAAGTAGAGAATGTACGTTGACTTCACTGACTTGAACAAGGCCCGTCCAAAGGACTGTTACCCATTGCCCCGACTTGATCAGCTAGTTGATGCAACCTTGGGGTACGAGCTCCTGTCCTTCATGGACGCATTCTCGGATTACAACCAAATCTAAATGGCACCAGAGGACCGGGTTAAGACCTCCTTCATCATAGAAGGGGGAACCTATTGATACAGGGTTATGCCATTCGAATTGAAGAATCCAGGAGCAACATACCAAAGGTTGGTGAATGATGCATTTAGGCCACTGTTAGGGGAAACAATGGAGGCTTATGTGGATGATATGCTGACCAAGTCCCTGAAATCGATAGATCATACTATGGACCTCGACAAAACATTTCAGGTGCTTAGAAAATACAACATGAGGCTCAACCCAGTCAAGTGTACTATCGACGTGAAGTCGGGGAAATTCCTGGGGTATATGATTACCAATAGAGGGATTGAAGCCAACCCGATCAAGGTTCAAGCCATCCTGGATATGAGCCCCCCGCGCACAAAGAACGAGATTCAGAAGTTAACAGATTGCCTAGCAGCACTTGAAAGATTCATTTTCCGAGGCTCAGATAAAATCTTACCCTTCTTCAAGGCGCTAAGAGGAGCCACCTCAGAACTAGAGTGGATGCCTAGTTACCAAAGAGCCTTTGATGAGTTGAAAAACTATCTCGGGGAGATGCCCCTACTGAAAAAACCCGAAGTTGGGGAGGAACTGATCATATACCTAGCAGCCTCTGACGACGCGGTCTCAGTCGTTCTTCTCAGAATAGAGGGAAACAAAAAGAGACCAATATATTTTGTAAGTAAGGTCCTACATGATGCTGAAACCAGATACCCTCGAATAGAAAAGCTGGCTTTAGAGCTAGTAAATGCAGCAAGAAAGCTTCATCCTTACTTTCAAGCACATCGTATTATAATAGTGACCGACCAGCCCCTAAGGCAAGTCTTGTATAAGCCTGAACTTTCAGGGAGATTAATCAAATGGTCCATCAAGTTGAGCGAGTACGATTTTAGTTATAAATCCAAAACGACAATCAAAGCATCGACACTCGTCGTTTTCCTAGTAGAATGTCGGTTCAGCGGCATCTCGACCTGAGAAGATTGGGAGAACCAAGCCAAAGAAATGAGGCCCTGGAAGATCTAAACAGATGGATCGTTGAATGCCAAGGGGGTAGGGGCAGGAGTGGTACTAATCACTCTAACCGGATGGGAGCTACCCTGTGAAATAGAGCTCTATTTCCCTGCCACGAATAACTCGGCCGAGTACGAAGCATTGATCTCAGGACTCCAGCTAGTCAGGCATCTCGACGCCTCAACCGTGGAAGCCTATACAGACTCAAAGTTGGTGGCAGAGCAATGACCGGGATCTGTGAAGTCGGACATGCGCTGAAAGGATATTGGTAAGCAGCTTAAAACTTAGCACGAGAACTTCCTGCACTACAAGTGCAGCAAATTCCTGGGGGGCAAACTTGGTATCAGACTGACTTAGCCATTGTGCTCAGTCAGGAGAAAAAGCCAAGTAAGACCAGGTAATGCACTAAGGTGGTCGCCGTCCCCAGATCAAACTAAGTGAGAGGGCTGAAACGCTACCCTTACATATCAATCCATCTTGGATGGACACATTCGCGCCTATATCTTGCATGGAACCCTTCTTGACAAACCAAGGGCCGCTCTCAAGGTAAGACGAAAAGCTCTTTAGTTCCTGATAATGGGGGATGATCTATACAAAAGAGCTTACTCCCCTCCCTTGCTTAAATGTGTCACAAAGAAGGAAGGTCTAGCCATCTTGGCCGAGCTGCATAGAGGGGAATGTGGGAACCATCATGGGAGTAGGACCTTAGCCCAAAAACGCCAAAGGCAGGGATACAACCGGCCAACTCTCCAGATCTACTCTACTGAACTCGTGAAACACTATGGCCGGTCCAAAGGACAGCCGACCTCATCAACAAAACGGCCTCGAAACTCACCACTATAGAAGCGTCATGGCCTTTCGAACAATGGAGGATTGATATCCTCGGTCCTTTCCCCGTTGTAACGGGACAAAGAAAGTTTGGTATGGTTGGTGTAGAATACTTTCCCAAGTGGGCAGAGGCGGAGGCCATTCCTAATATAACGGATCGAGCTACCACAGATTTCCTTTGGAAGTCGATAGTTTACCGGTTTGGCATTCCCCAAGTACTGATCTTGGACAATAGAACTCACTTCACCAGTAAAAACTTTGAGAAGTTCTGTTAGAAGCATGGGATCAAACAAAGGTTATCCTCAGTCAAGCATCCTCGGTCTAACGGACAAGTTGAAGCCATAAACAAAGAAATCAAAAAGGCCCTTTCCAAAAGGCTGACTGAAGCCAAAGGAAAATAGGTCGAAGAACTCCCTGAGTCACTTTGGGCTTACTGAACTACCCCGAAGAAGTCCACAGGGGAATCCCCTTATGCCTTGGCTTTCGGTATGGAGGCTGTAGTACCAGTACAGATCAAGTATCCGAGTCCGAGGGTAATAGGCTTCCTGTCTTAAAGGAACCCCCATCTCATACGTGAGGAACTCGACCTCGTTAGAGAAAAAAGGGAAGTTGTACTGACGAGGGCCCGAGCCTAACAATAACAGGTGTCGAGATACTTTAACAAAGGCATCCGAAAAAGAGACTTCGAACTCGGAGGCCTAGTCTAAGAAGGGCACTCGTAGACAAGTGGGAAGGCTCATACCAAGTTAGTGTTGTCTTAACTCGGGGGACATATAAGATCTCCAGACTCAATGGACACCCACTGTCGAGGATCTTAAACGAGGTCGACATTAAAGTTTACTATCCATTAAGTGATTAGAAAGGAAACCCAAATCGGGAAGCCTATAGGGTCAGGAGTAGACTCTGAAGAAGTCATTATGACTGACTTGCAACTTATAATCTTTTAAAAGTTTAATATAGTCAAGTCAAATTTTGGTGACGAAAGTTGAACGTTACAGAAAGTCTTGAAGTAACTCCAAGCAGGAATGAAATATGAAAAAAGAAGCGACTTCATTAATATAAAAGTAAGTACAAAGGATTGGAACCCCGGGGATAGGCCCCCGAGGTTCAAGTTCCTAAAAAAGAAAAACGAAGAAGAAGTTCAAGTCTGTGTTGAGGCGCCTGATGTCCCGACTTCCCCCTCTTCCTTAGATGAGACCTCTACCGCCTCCCTCGCCTTCTTGGCAGCTTCCCAGGCTTCCTCCTCCTCCTTGGTGAAAGTCCAATCCTTCTAGTCCCACCTGTTGGGATAGGATAGGAGCTTGGTAAATCGGGGCTCAGCGAGGATCTTCTTCTCCCCAGAAGACTTGAAGTTGGCCTCCTCAAAGTAAAAATTTCCTTGAAGGCGAGCTCACAGCCCGTATTGAAGCCCTTGTCGTTAAAGTCCTCCTTGATTTGCTTCTTCCGAGTTCAGAACTCGGCCTTGGCAGTGTTCATAGCCCTACTCAACTGGTGTACCCCTTGTTGATCACCTCGATCTCCGTCGTATACTTGGTAATTGTTTCACTTTGGAGAGCGAGGGCGGCCTGGAGTTCTTTGATAGTCTTATCTTTGATGTCCAGCTGGGCCTCCACCTCCACCTTCGTTGCCTCAACCCGATCTTGTTCTTGCTAATGTGGAGAAAGTTAAAGAAGAGCTTAGCGGTAATAACCGACTTGGCGACCCTGACCTTGAGGGCTGCAAGATAGAAAGTAGAGATCTGTCAAACTATGTGTAACGCCTCGGCCAATCCTCGCTATCGGGTTGTCATCAAGAACCGCCTTTCTGGCTAACAAATGGCCCCACAAATCAACACTAGTCCTTTCAGTGCGCTTTGGCCTCATTCGCGTACGCCCTGGGAAACTTCCCAGGAGGTCACCATCCCAGCATTACTCCACATTAATCATACTTAACTGCGGAGTTCTAAAATGATGGGCTATCGAAAAGAAAGGTGCACCTTGTTTATATAGGTAGTAATATCAAACCATTGAAGCTTTTCCTGGGGGTATTACTCTATGTTAGGAGTGAAGTGAAACGGGGAAAAATCGAGAAAATAGAAAACTGACTCCATGAAAGGTTGAATAGGAAACTTAAAGCCCTTGCCTAAGATGTCGATGTTGAAAGGAAGGTACTTGGTTTTGAAAGGAGTGAAGATACGATGTTTCTCTCAAGGAAGAAAAAAAATCAAAAGATTCAGGGATCCCGTATGCAAGGTAGAGAGCGATGGCCATTTTTGTGGTGTAAGAGGTGGACACTCATCAGGGTATTTGGGATCCGCCCTACCCGACTTTCGCTTAGGCACGGTCTACGATGGACCGACCTCCGTACCTCGACGACTTTCGGGGCACTCTTGAGGACCACCTCTACAGCTGGGGTCTCTACTGCTCTAGAGCTGTCTAAGAAGGGTTAGGGTCACCCTCCCGAGCAGATGTGCCCTCAGAGGATGAGACAAGATTATCAACCTTAGCCCAGGATACGGCCTCTTCCGAGCTAGAGGAGGACGAGAACGTCCCCTTCCTTGGAGTGGACAACATCGTCATACTGGAGTCATCCAGGGGCTAAGGTACCTTCCTACATCTAAGCTTCCTATGCAAACAGACCTCCTCTTCGGAGTCATAGTAAGTAGTTTGAAAGTTCATTGTTTCCTTGGGGTTATGAAGATTGACCGAAGTTTTGAAAGGCACCGAGTTCGCAGAGGAACGCCGAGTTCAGGAGAGTACTGAGTTGAGAAGAGGATGTGAAAAACTTAGGAAAG
>JAOVYX010015825.1:0-26533 GCA_035668315.1 Drosera spatulata | reverse complement strand
CACGACATCGATTTTGTAAGTGGCATATCTTCAAGCAGTGCCAGGAGCAGTTGTCCCTTGTGTTGCTACAGTTTCCTAGCTTTGAGGCTGATTTTCACAAATGTGTGAACTTGCCTGAATCCATCGCCAAGTTTGAGACCTGTTGGATGTCTCTTCTTGATCGGTATGCCTTGAGGGATAACGATTGGCTTCAATCCTTATACTATGCTCGGAAACAGTGGGTCCCTATCTATTTGCGTGACTCCTTTTTCGCAGAAATGTCTAGTGCTCAGCGTAGTGATAGCATTAGTTCTTACTTTGATGGGTATGTCAATGCCACAACAACCCTAGGCCAGTTCTTTAAACTTTATGAAAAGGCCCTAGAAAGTCGAAATGAAAAGGAAGTGAAAGCTGGTTATGATACTATGAATACCGCGCCTCTTCTCAAGACGCCTTCTCCCATGGAGAAACAAGCTTCCGGGCTTTACACAAGAAAAATATTCACAAAGTTTCAGGAGGAGTTGGTGGGAACTCTGATATTCATGGCCATGAAGACAGACAACGATGGAGAGGTTACTACCTTTCACATTGCTAAATACGGGGAGGAACACAAGTCTTACTACGTAATATTCAATGTCCTAGAGAAGAAAGCGTCTTGTAGCTGCCAAATGTTCGAGTTCTCGGGTCTACTGTGCTGACATGTCTTAGCTGTATTCAGGGTAACTAACATTCTTACTCTTCCTATGCCTTACATATTGAAGAGGTGGACAAGAAGTGCTAAGAGCAGCATCGTGTTAGATCACCATCCTGGTGACATGGTCACTGGTTACCTTGAGTCACATACTGTATACCGCCCTGTGCCATGAGGCCTTGAAATTCGTCAAAGAAGGGGCGAAAACAGCTGAGACATTTGACGTTGCCATGGCCGCTTTACAAGATGCATTTACCGTAGTGCTGCATGCCACAAAGAATGATAAGAGGTGTTGTACTGTAAATGGCCATGCTAGGGTGAACCTTAGACAAGGCTCAAGTTCTGTCAGCAATGCTTGCAATGAGATACAGGGAAGTACCAGTGAACAGTCATCAGAGGTATGCCGTAATTTCTTCTCGTCCTTTTCTTTCATTTCTTGTTCTTCTTCTTGTCTTGCTGTTAAAAATGCAGATTCGTTTGAAGTGCTTACTCCCTGCCCTTACTTGTTCTTAGATGCTAAAGCTTATCTTTTTCATAGCGCGTGTTTTTTTTTTTTTTTTTTTTTTTGGGTTTCTTGTTATCTTGGCTTGTTGAAATAAATTCCATCCTCTATGCTTTTGTTCCGGTGTCCGTTTCACCAAGTTCTGTGCAAGGGTTATTTTTCCAAATCTTTCTCAAGAACCCAATTGCATCCAACAGCCCAAAAACCAAAAGGATCATTTAAATCAACATTGCAAGCAGTTTAACTAACAGGAATACAGGATATTCATAGCAAGCTTGCAGTTTTGCTCGTGAACTTATGTGTCTCAACCACGCTATTGGACTTATGTAACTAATATGTCATCTCAAGTTCTTGTATTGTTGATGGATGTGTTGCTGATTCTGCATAAGGTGATTATTAAAACGATGTGCTTTTGGTTATGTTACACAGGATGACATCGATCAACTAATAAGAGATCTGACAAACGAGCTGGAATCGGTACGTCGAACCTGTGATACTTACAGGGCCAACCTTTTTCAAGTACTGAAGGAAATTGAAGATCATAAACAGCAGTTGTCAGTGAAAGTGAACAGTGTAAAACTTAGCCTGAAAGATGTTACCTGAAGGTCAGATGATCACTCCTTGATCTGTTTACCAGTTTGCATTTGAACTCATTCCTGATCTGGAATAAAATTTGGAAAGCTGTTCAATAGTTATTGATCAACTCAAGTAAATTTGTCGTCCTTCGTCTTTGTTGTGAACTTGGGATCCATGGGCTGACTATAACTGTTTTACTGGTTCTTAATAATTTGTTAATCGAACACCTTATTGGCAGGTTGGTAGAAGGTTACCAGATTTACTGAAAGGCACACATGTTGTATCTTGAGTGAGCCGGCTATTGGGATGCTTGCAGAGCCCATGCCGACAAACGTGCTCTAGCTAATGTGAATATAGTTTTTATCGGGCTACTGGTTTTTGTTAAACCTGTCCAATCTTTCCCGCATTATCATCCCGCTGATGCTCCTCCTGGTGCACGAGTCTTTTGCCCAAAGTTCCGGAGGAGGAAACCTCCTCCAACGACTTGTGTCTGGCGCTTCTTATGGGATTTGGACTTACACCTACTGGTTTTGAATCTCTTGATAAGAGCAACCTTGTCAACTGTATAAGTGTTAACTATCCATCTCTATCCTAAGATGATGCCGAGGAGGATATCTTAAGCACATACTTGAAACATAGCTCACGCCTTGACTTGGAAATCTCGCCTAGGGTACATGATCCTACTCTCCTGCTGTATCATTTCCTGTTCTGAATTCTATAGTGGTGGAGGGCGCTCTTAATATACTCCTTGTTTGATGTCGTTGGAGACTGTTACGTTCTTTGATTATTCTGCCTGCGGAGTGCGAGTTGTAGTTCGAGATGCTGGAAAGGCTCGTAGTTGTATAAAGGTCCTGCATTGTATTTTTTTTTTTTCTGTCGATAGCGATGAAGAATTACTCTTGTACAGACTAGAAGTCCTGTTAAAGTTGGCATTGTTTTTCTTTTTGGGCATCAGCGCATCTTATTTTTTTGCGCTCTGTTTGAAGTTTCATTTGCGTTTTCCTCCTTTATACTGCATCATGATCCATCTGGATTTTCGTTTTATTTTGGTCAAGACAAAGTTGGCATTGATATTCCTTCCAAATGTTCATTGAGAATGACCACATTGTTTAGGTAAATTTTGACTTGTTTCATAAAAATATCGAACATCATTTTTTCATAAAAATATCATGTAATATTAATGATAGTTTAAATTATATATTTTAGTTCTTTTTAATTTAACGATGTAATTTCATTGCATTATAAAAAACACATTAATATACATGTTAAATATTGTAAAAATTTATTTCTTTTGTCCCAAAATTATTATAACATTTTAATCTGGCACGCATGTCGATGTAAAATTTGACACGTATATAATGACAATCAAATGTAGTTTTTTATAAATTTATTATGTAACATGAATGGTTATATAAATATTTTAATCTAATATATATATGTACGAGATGATCAGACATAATTTTATATGAAAATAAAATTTATATTTATATTTATATATATAATATAAAATATGTAAGTGCCGCGGAAGTGATAAGAGCAGGTAGTTTATTGAAACGGAACAAATGAAAATGAATGACCGTCCAATTGAGCTCTAGATCAGAACCCGGTTGCGCCTGTCCTGTCTCATTTTCGCTGCGCTCAAGCGATTCAATCTACAGATCGTCGAAGAACTGAACAAGATGGTACGATTCTCATCTCTTCACATCTCCCTTTCCTCCAATCGAATTCGAATCAAGTTTCATCAGATCTGTGGTGATCTCTAGGTTTTGTGTGTGTTATTGTGCTCGAAATCAGTATGTTTCCTCGTGAAATTGTTCGACTAAGATCGAGATCTGATAGTGTTGATTGACGATTGAGATTGACAATATGATATAGTTGTTGATGATAAGTGGTTTCAGTTCTAGTTTGTTTCTGAATCCGAGCTCGAATTTTGATTTCGAGTTCGATTTCGCCGTTTCTGGATTTGGTGTTGGGTATCCGTGCTGTTAGTTGCTTGCTTGATTGTTTGGAACATTGGCTAGAAGTAGATTTGCTTTAGAATGTATGAAAAGGGGATTTAGTTGATAATGCTTAAGCGAAAATAACGAGAGAGGAAACGGTAGAGGATTGGTATCAGAATATCAGGTTGACAACAGGTACTGATATGCATTTGTGATTTCTGGAGGTTGAGCTGGTTCTAAAAGATTGGTCAGTTCTGACATGTTAGACATAGCCGACCGGAACTCTTTTAGGCTTGACGACTATTTCCTTGGTGCTCTGCTCGCACAAATTTGTTATTCTTGTTAAATTTTTTTACCCTGTTTTCTGATTGTGTTTTGGGTTCATTGATGTCATTATGGAGAGGGTACAGTTTGAGTCAGTGTTGGCTGCACAGTGGTTTCCGCTGGTCGGATTCACTGGAATACGGGGATTGTTTCATCACCATAGACATGTAGATTTGATTTGGTTGCTACCTTTTACCAAATGTACAAATCCATCTGTCCTGTCTGTGTATCTTCATGGAAGTGTTTACCGGAGACGACATACATTTTTCCAAACTGTTTACAACTATTCTTGTGAAATCCTTGATTGTTTAGTTGATCATCATTTCCATGACCTAGATTTGGTAATTCTACTTTTCCAAACTTTTAACAAATACAGTTTTCCAAACATTTGTCTGTTTTTCCTCTTTCTTTATTTTGCATGGTTGAAAGTTTCCATCATGATTTTTTTACTAAAGCTTCTCTGTTGCCTCACACTCTGGCCCCAGTGTGATTTTATGGCTATATGTGATCATCACTTTTTCCAACTATATTTGTCACTTGTTGTGGCATAGTTATACCTTGGAACTTCTTGGTCTTGTTCATGGCTTTATTAACCATTTGAATGCTCCTCCAGATACAATTTGTGCTTCTGATTAATCGACAAGGAAAAGTGAGGTTGACAAAATGGTACTCACCTTATACACAGAAGGAAAGATTGAAGGTATAATCTACCTAATCTGCTTGTTAATTATCATCCTATAAAGCTGGCTAAGTTTCCTAGTAGAAGTGAAGAGATAAGGTGACTCAGTTTGTGGTATCTGACGTTGTCAGTGATTCTCTACTTGTTGTCCCCTGTAGTAAGGAACTGAGTCATGTTTATTTATCCTTGATCTGTATTTTCCTAATTGTGTGCTGAGTTTGTAGGTTGTCAGAGAACTGAGTGGGTTGATTCTTAGTCGTGGGCCGAAAATGTGCAATTTCGTGGAGCGGACAGGCTATAAGGTGGTTTATAGAAGGTAATGCCAGGTCTAGGGAAGGCATTTTTAATTTTCTGGTAGATATTATTTACTTTTATCTTTATTAAGTATGATGGGTATCATATGATCCGATATCATTCTGCCTCTCACATGTTGATCAAAGAGGCTCATGAGTTGATTTCAACACCCCCCCCCCCCCCCCTTCTCTCTCTCTCTCCCTCTCCCTCCCTCTCTCCATTTTTCTCAATGTGTAATGCTTCACTTCACAACATGCTTCAAAACACACATCAGTACTTGAGCTCTATTTGGAGGAAACTGGATTGTGAAGGGCACTGTTCTTTGGTCTGCTGCTACAGGGCGCACGGATCTTCTACTACATTTACTGCTTATAGTTCTGCACTCACCATTTAATTGAATTCACTTGAGCTAATTTTCGCTCGTTACTACTGAATAATGCAGGTATGCTAGTCTATACTTCTGTATGTGCATTGATCAGGACGACAATGAGTTGGAGGTCCTCGAAGTAATTCATCACTTTGTTGAGATCCTTGACCGCTATTTTGGAAGTGTAAGCTACATTGGCCCTGAGCAAGACTACACTGACATCCTGATTTTCTTAATCAGGGAAAAAATGGATGAGCTTGCCACTAGAATGAACCCACGGAATCATGCAGCCAATTCATATGATCAATATTGGCTTTACTTCATTTATTGAAATTTTTTTATTCTGTTTACTTTATTGATGTTAATATTTTCTTTTGTTATACAGGTTTGCGAATTGGACTTGATCTTTAACTTCCACAAGGTAAAAGTCTCCCCTTTGACCATGGACGTAGGTGTTGTTGGAGTAATAATCATCGGTTGCCTTTGGGCCTAGACTATTGTCACTTGATAGCATTCAGATATTTGGCTCTTTAGATGCCCACTGCTGCATATTATGGAACTGCTCAAATTATTGTTAATTTTCTTCTCTTTATACCTTGAAGGCATATTATATACTCGATGAGATTCTCATTGCTGGGGAGCTGCAAGAAACCAGCAAGAAAACGGTTGCCAGACTGATCGCTGCACAAGTGCGGTTTTCTTTTGAGATATCACACGTTTCCCCCTTTATCTATATCTCATTTTTGTTACTCTTCTGAATGGTATCAAACATGTATATGCAGGATTCATTAGTGGAGGCTGCAAAGGAGCAAGAGAACTCAATAAGCAACATTATTTCGCAAGCTACGAAATAGGATGCCATCACTGATACCATCACTGAAGTCTGAGATGTATGGTAGCCAGCCTTTCCAAACGGCATTTGGTGTTGGATTCACGTCCTGATGATCATCTTTCTTAGATGCTGTGTGGAAAATAGAATCGTCCTTGGAGTTGATTGAATTTTGTGAGCAAGATGTGTTTTGGGGACTACTTGTGGCGCCCCTGCCGATATGTTAATTTGAGATGATAAAGAAGTTTACATTGTCAAAAGTTCCAACTTCTGTCATGACTCTGTTCTCTCCATAAATATGAGCTAGCTTTGTCACTAGTGTGCTGCGTGAGGAAGCACTGCACATTGCGCCAGCGCTGCCCGGATAAAGTTCCAGCACGGTGAAAGTGTCGTGGTACCTTGGCATTGGGCGCTATGGTGCAGCAGGCTGTTCCTGGTCGAGAGTGAGCAATATCGTTTGTTCATCTATGGATGATCAAGTCACGATTATTTAATACCAAAAGCATCAGTTACTCATCATATCACTGATGTTTTCTGTCAAAACCAAATCCTGAGGAACATTTGGAATTCGAGAAGTACTTGTAACAGTTGCGTCAACATGAAGATATCCAGTTCTGATAATAAGGCAAACAGGACAAGGCGAGACGGTTCTGGTGGCTTCATTTTCGAAACTTCTCCCTCCATCCTCACCCCTTTCCTTCACCAAACACACACCAAAACAAAAACTACCAAACATGACTTTCATGGTAATCCGCTCCCCCTCCGCTCTTCTTGGAAATCGGCATGCACTCGTTATCCTCCTCCTCGTGTCCCTCCTCGACTCATCCTACGCCCTGCAGGTATGATATTTCCGACTCAACTCGTCGTTGTCGAAATTGAGATGATGTAATGTGATTTATGGTAGTTGATGATTCACAGGAGGTTGGGGAGACGTGCATTGCGAATAGGCAATGCGAGGCCGGACTCCATTGCGAGACCTGCCTTGCAATGGGAGATGTCCGGTCCCGGTGTACTCGGATCCAGCCTCTCCATCCTTTCTCCAAGGTCACTGTCTCATCGATGCTCTCTCTAATCGCGATTGTTGGTTTCGTTGTTTTGGGATTCCTTGACTTTGTCTTGCATTTTTTTGTTTGGGGTGTGGTTTGGATCAGGTGAGAGGGCTTCCATTCAACAGGTACTCATGGCTGACGACACACAACTCGTTTGCCAAGTTGGGACAGAGATCGGGCACTGGATCGCGTTTGTTGACGCTCATGAACCAACAGGACTCAATCACTGCTCAGCTCCATGTAATTCCCTCCCTTCACCCTCCCTCCCTTTAGAGATTAGATTTAAGTACTTCGCAACCTGTTGGATCCGTGATGCCAAAGTGTTTCTTCTTTTTAAGTTTAGACCTTGTCGATGGAGGACTACCTGGTTGTCATTGTTGTTGTATAGTATACGAGTTATTAGGATATCAGAAATAGCATCCCTCCAGGGGAACTTTCCTCATGATTCTAACCAAAAGCCTATATTAGTGTAGTTGGTTGAACCATTCAGTTGACGTTTTTATCGCCATGAATCTAATCCCGACGACCACAACGAGTTTGTACTATATATTCAGTTGTCCAGCGCATAGGTAACAATAACGTGAGGTTTTGCCGTTTTGGGTCTCCAAGTCTGTCAAGAACGTAGTACTAGTCTATGGTGAACCTGAGTTCCCACCTAGTAAAACAGGTTGATGACTACGCTATGTTTACTATTTGTGACTATAGACGAAACGAAACCTGTTTTTTCCTTTGCCTAAGATATTAGTTGGGATGTCTCTAGATCATATTATATTTGTGCTGGAAGTCTGCTATCATTGGACAAATTATAGGTTTAACAAATCTTATAACCTGAAACTTAGCAGTTTAATTTCTTCAAGTTTGTATTGAACCATAGTGCAAGAAACATCAAAACCAGGAAATGGGAAATGTATAATCTTAGCAGAATGGTGGAGAAATAATTTACAAGTTAAAGTAAAAGCCAATTCTGTCAATGAAATCTGATTATGACGCAATTTTAGCCTTTAAGGTACGGCTTTCTCGCCTTAATCATGCTTGATTACTTAATTTAGTACACCACGACCTAATCATAGTTGTTGGGAGGTGCCCTTCACATTGTTCTGTTATGTCCACATAGGAACTTTAAGGTAAAGGGAAAGGATTCCAGATGCTGTTGGTAGCTATGAAAACGAAAAGCTCAGCTATTGTATAGAAAATGTTTAGCTTGGTAACGAGTAGCCGGCACTGTTAAGGAGAATCATTAACTTGTACCTATGATCAAAAAGAGTTCACATGTCGTCCAAATAGGTTTTGTTAGTGACAGTGCTCGTCGTTTCGATGATTATCTCACATGATATTATTTCCCTGTTGTAGAATGGCGTTCGAGGATTGATGCTTGATATGTACGACTTTCAGAATGATATCTGGTTATGCCACTCCTTTGGTGGTCAATGCTACAACACCACCGCTTTTGTAAGTTTAACATTGAACAAAAGTGCAATTAGTGTGCTATCTTTCATTTATAGATCCGTCACCGTTTATAGCACTCGTATTGTTCTCGGATTGAACTTGTTTCAGCAACCAGCAATCAACGTTTTGAAAGAGATACAAGTCTTTCTTGAGAACAATACATCTGAGATTATCACCATCTTCATTGAAGACTATGTAGCATCACCCAAGGGGTTGACAAAAGCTTTTGATGCCGCTGGCCTGAGAAAATTTTGGTTCCCAGTGTCTCAGATGCCCAAAAATGGCGGTGATTGGCCAACCGTCGATGACATGATTCAGAAAAACCAGCGGTTGCTGGTGTTCACCTCAAAGGCTCATAAAGAGGCCGACGAAGGGATCGCCTACGAGTGGAGATACGTGGTAGAAAACCAATGTATGTCAGTGTCAGCTCGAATCCTGCTTACAAACCTCTCATATGCAACGCGCATAAGATATTACTTTGAACAATTAAGATTGATTTGCAGATGGAAATGGTGGAATGATGATTGGGTTATGTCCAAACCGAGCTGAGTCGCCTCCCCTCAACACGACGTCCAGGTCGTTATTCTTGATGAACTATTTCCCGGACATCCCTGATATTGCCACTGCTTGCAAGCACAATTCAGCTCCGTTGATCGAGATGATGAACGCATGCTATCAAGCGGCCGGAAACCGATGGCCCAATTTTATTGCGGTTGATTTTTACAAGGTATGGCAAAGAATCTACCTACAGAATAAGATTATCTCGTCCTGTGAGCCATTTTGGATAAAAATTCTCCGCTACTTGGTGACTGGTTGTTCTGTTTGTCTCTAATTGATGAAGAGGAGTGATGGAGGCGGAGCGCCTCAAGCTGTTGATGTTGCAAATGGTCATCTAGTATGTGGATGTGGAAACATTACCATTTGCAAGGTTAGTGTACGTTGATAAATCTCGGTAAACGGTTTCCCGAGGACAACAAAAGGGATATTCGGCAACCTTTTCCTGTCATGACTTATGAAACTGTCGCAGCTTGTATCTAAGGGACAGATAGGAATTTAGGTTGATTAATTGCTTCCATTTTCTCATCTTGATTTGTAATTTTTGGCAGCCGAACATGACTTATGGAGCATGCGACTCATCTATTCTCGGTGCCTTACCGCCCAAGGCCACCCAGGTTACCAGTTCCACCAATACAAAGGGGTTGCATCAGTACTGGTTGATGATCACGACGTTTCTGGTTGCAGTTTCATTGTCGTGAACGTTGGTCACCAGGATCAGTTCACTAACATGACATGTTAACAAAGAAAGTAAGCAGGAAAGCCAATCAAACTGGGCTTAATCTCTCCGTTGAAATCTGTATTATTATTTTTTTTCCCTCCATCCAGACGGGGTGAACTACCAACGGCAGTACTCCGCAGCAGTATCTGCGAATTAAAGAATTTGTAGCTTGAACAAACTTCTTCTATATCAGTATGGAGAAAGTCTATGAAAAATTGGATTTATGAAGATCCAAAGCTATGTGAGCAATTACAAGCTACATGTCGTCCTAACGAAGTGAAAATCCTCGACGGTTTCTAGCAAACCATCTAGCGTAAGAACTCTTCAGAATCAATCTAACTACCGAGACTATAGTTCCGCCTAAAACTACGACTCAGACTCCCTCAGCATGCGAAAATGCTTCGCTTTATGCTGCCAATGCTTTTCTAATCTCAAGTCCCTGCCTTCCCTGCTCTGACGCTTCGTCCTCCCTACTAGGCCAGGAGCCATGAAGATCACGAACACTACGATCATCATCATCAACCTTGACCCCTGTTGCATCGCTCAATGCAGAGAAATCTTCTCTCAACAACAAAGCATTGTGTAGAATCGCGCAAGCACCAATATAAGCAACCGCGTTCCTACATTCCCCCTCAATCGGTTTACTCAGCACACCCCCAATTCTTCAAACTAGCAACAGTTCTCCTTATCAAACCCCTCATCGCTTCACACCCTGCATTGAAATCCTCTTCACGTGACCCTGAACTTGTCGAATCAGGAAACGGAATCTGCAACCATGGCAGCAAAGGATACTCGCGACCAACCCCAACAAAGTACTGAGGTCTGGTAACATCAACTCCATCAAGTTCAACACGATGATTTGAATTTTCCAACAGTTTCCCATCATTGATATCCTCGTACAAACTCGAAGACTTAAGTATCGCCCAATCGTCCTTCTTCCCATCGAAACCAGCAACGATAATCAATATCTGACACTCTGAATCCACAACCATCTGCACAGCAACACTTCCAATGCTATTGCCTCTAATCCGAAACCTAGTGCACCCGATCACGCCACAACAATTAGGCAATCCAATCCGTTCCTCGAACCCTTTCGACACCTTGACCAGCTCGTCCTGGTCAGGAAACCCGACCCAGAACCTAAAATTAGTACACAGCACCCTACACAACTGCTTAGTGCAAAACCTTGCAACAAGTTCCGAGACCCTGAAGTGGGCCCCTGTTTCGGAATAGTCAGACCCCGTGGCGAGCCTGAAGAGGCCTATTGCGAGGCGGAGCTCAGGGGAGAGGTTGAGAGGGGAATGGACGGGGTCACGACAATCAAGAAGCGGTTCCAGTAGGCCGACAAGGTAATGGAAGGTGGAAGAACTCATGCGAAAATGAAGAGGAAAGGAGTCAGGGTTTATCGGAATAAAGGGCAATGCGCCGCTGTGTTCCCTACCCCTATACTCGACAGGGTTATCTGGACTGTTGTTCTCGTCGAGATTATCTTGCTCGTTGTCCTTGTCCAACGTTTCCCTCTGTTCCAAGACCCTTTATTTGACGGATTATTATTATCAGGTTATTCTCATCCTCGGTTTCCAAACGACGTCGTTTACGAGGATCCGACAACACGGTTGTTGCCGCGATGACATCAGACAACAGAAAAAGGTGGAGGAGGGGAAGAAGAGGGAGGTGAAGAGGAGGGGAAGAAAAGGGGAGGAGAGGGCAGAGGAGAGCCGCCAGGGCTCGAGAATCCATGGCGGCTGCTCCTTGATTCTCTGGTTTTTCTGACTCTCTGATGATGGGTTTTGATTGATCCATTTGTGTCTGTGTTTTGTGGGTTTTGGTTTATGACTCTGTGTGTCAGAGGAGGAGAATATTGGCACACGATCCCAGGGAGAGAAAAAGAGTTGATTTTGATGTTGTTTTATGGGGTGGAGTTGCGTACCTACGCCAGTGACCCAAAACCAATGAGAAAATTGGGACGGTATACTTTGTGATTGGTCCAATTGGTGAGATTTTTATTAGGCCACACTATGTAGTTTGTGTATTAGGTTACTTATGCTTCGGCCGTCCCACAAAAACTATACAATTGTTTTGACTTTTAATCTAGTGGTACTGGTATGTACATTGTGGAACTCTGTTGTATTACTGGACGACGGGAAATGCATCCGAAACTGTCATGTATTTCATCCGTCGCATAATATTTATAATATTATGAAATAAATATATTGTTCATTATGTATTTTGATATATTATGTTTTATCATTAAATGATACGATATGAAATTTATTTTATCCCAGGAGTATAGTATATAATTTCAATCATCTTTGATATTTCATGATAAATTAAAAAAAAAAACATTGTTTGGTTTTCCAGCAGATCACTAGTAACACGAATAATTTTATGATCCATGTGACAAATGATGCAAACTTCATGGGACAAGGTTCTTGATATTAAACATCATTAGTATTACATGAAAAAATTGAAAAAAAACATTCTTTGATCATTCTGTAATATAGGTCAAGGTTCTTGATAAATGCATCAAATTGTTTCAATTTTTGTGCCATGGAGGAAATAATTGCTGATTATTTTGGACGCACAAAAGTTACGATATATCTTATAGTAACGATTAATCAGTCAAAGTATTTTTTCCCCTTAACTAAGTTCTTTAATGGATATATCCAAAGAAGTTTTTGTTTGGACATTCGATTGAAGTTCACAACATGAAATATCTAATGTCTCGGTACTATAACTTGATATAAAATATCGTTGGATCCTCCACGACACGAATTGAAGCTTACCTCAGCAAAGTTAAACCTTCTCAAAGGATTGCTTGGTTCCAGGTATGGATACGATACTCTACAGTCTCAGTTCAATCATGCAACGTTAAATGGGCCTTGAACACAGCCATACAAACAGCCCAGCCCAACACGGCCCATCAAAACCACTCATCCCCCACCCCCAAACCCTAATCCCCCACATATAAATACCACCTCACACACCGCCTCACTTTCCCCTCTCATACTCGACCCCTCTCCCCCGCCGCCGCACCGCCGTCGCCGCCATGCCTTCCACCACGGAGTCCGTACAATGCTTCGGCCGGAAAAAAACCGCAGTCGCCGTCGCATACTGCAAACGCACAGCCTCATCCTCCGGCTCCATCAAGATCAACGGAGTCCCGATCCACCTTCTCCAGCCCGACATCCTCCGGTTCAAGGCCACCGAACCGGTCCTCCTCCTCGGCCGCCACCGGTTTGCCGGCGTCGATATGAGGATCAGAGTCAAAGGCGGAGGTCACACGGCGCAGATCTACGCGATCAGGCAGGCGATTGCGAAGGCGATCGTGGCGTTTTATCAGAAGTATGTGGATGAGCAGAGCAAGAAGGAGATCAAGGATGTGTTGGTGAGGTATGATAGGACGTTGCTGGTGGCTGATCCGAGACGCTGTGAGCCGAAGAAGTTTGGGGGGAGAGGCGCGAGGGCGAGGTTCCAGAAGTCGTATCGTTAGGGGAAGAGAGAAGATCGTTTCGTTTCGATTTGGTTTCGGTTTCAGTTTAAGTTTCGTATCGTTTTGTTTTGAATTGACTTGGTTTTGATATCTAGTGTCAAACTATCTATGATACGGTATTTTAATGTTTTGATGGATATTCAGATATTTTAGATGTTGAAATGAAATGCTTTATGCAGTTCTCTTAATGCTGAATTGCCATGTTTCTTATCTACGTTTCATGTAGTAGCTCATGTCAGATTTTTGTGATTTTCGTGTTTTCTGCTTGTGAGTGATTTGTTTGGGTTTTGATTATTTGTTAATGGATTTTCTGTGTCTTGAGTTGAACTATAATATTTTGCTAAGGTAAATTGGTCAAAAATACCCACTGAAAGTACCCATTAGGATCCTGTGAATTATATATGATATGTGTACACTGTAATTTTTGTTCATTCGGTACTAAAACTTAAGAAAAATTTCCATTAATTTCTTTCACCCAATTGCCCCTATTTGCTAATGGTTCCATGACACTTGGGCTTCATGACTTCATTTAGTCAACGTCCGAATTTGTAGTGCTACTGAATTTTGTTTCTAGCATTCTGGCTTTAGCGAATTCTGATGCATCTTATCGGCGCACATTTTGGGGTCTACAAGCAACTGTATTTACTAAGATTTGGGGTTATGTTTAAGGCGGTAATCTCTGTCGCATTGCATTCCATCTTGCTTCCTTGGTAGTGTATTAGGTTTGTTCAAGGAAAGGTTTGTCCAAGGGAATGTTAGCTGTTTGGTCTTTCGTCATAAGTTTAGTAGGTCATGCTCCCTTCCCTCTTATTATGTGTAGTTCTCTTATTATGTGTAGTTCGATCGCTTTTCAACTTACATGGTCATCAGAAAATATAGCAATGGTAGACCCGTGCTCGTATGTGCTGACTCTAGATGTTGATCGAGTAAGAGTGTAAGATACTGGTGATGCTCGAAATTGTTGTCCTCTTTTTTTTCTGGAGTTGATCTGTACTTCTGTAGGTAGTGCTTCTTTTTCGTGTTCTGGGCCTTCTGATGAATTTGTTTTCTCTTTTGTTATGAGCATGTGCATTGGTTGGTCTGTTTCTTTGCCTAATTTGCTTTCAGATACTCGATCACGCCGACTGAGAAGACTTCTATGTTGTTGTCGATCGGGACTTCTATGTTGTCGATCTCAATCATCGTCCGATGGCATAGCCGCATCGGATGTACCGTTTTTGATGTCTATGCATTTCATATCTGTGTGTATCTTTGACCATCTGTCCCTCGAGATCTTTTTACTTCTGGTGATTCGTTGTGTTGTGTCTTGTTGCAGTGGAAGCAGAATTCGTTGGTTCTGTTTTGTTCCATTGTACTCTGCTGTGGTTATTGGTGAGATTACCTATATAGTGGAGAGGTCAAGGAGTCAGATCGCCAATTCCGATGTAGATTGTGCTTGTGTTTATTGAAACAGGAGCGATAGAAAATCGTGTGGAAGATTTAGTCTCATCTTTCAATTCCTCCAATCCCATTGCGATCATGGTCGTGATTTCTTGCTTTTTTTAGTATTTGATGCTTGTGCCGGTGACAGGAAGATGATACTTTCGTACGTTATCTTAGATAAACGGTAAAGATATTTATGTTACGAATCGTTCATTGGTCGATCAACGATCGTTTTACGAAAAATTAAATTATTGTGAAACACTGATGATAGTTTAATATGTATTTCAATTCTGAATTAAAGATGTAATTTTCTTGAGTCATTAAAACGAATAATGCGTTTCTATATGATGATGATGTAATGTCGTAATTTGAATAAGATAAAGAAAATACGATATAATGTTTAATTTGAATCAGATTGAAGGAGTACGAGGTTAAGTTGACTTGGCCATGCTTCGAAGCTGCAAATTTAGCAGGTTGATTACCTTCATGCCCTGGTCATTGCCCGTAGGTCAGAAAGACAGTATGCCTCTGACTTGATACTGCGATGAAACAACTATAAATCTATGGCTTGACTTTGTTGTTAGTAGTATGATGGAAAGCAATCTTTTTACTTTTGATTGTTGTCCAATCATGCACAATCGAGTTCATCTCCAATATTGTGAATCCTGAAAAAGATTCACGTCAAGCTTTTGAGTTTCCACATGAGGGTTAAAACACATGAAGCATTACCATTTCATATAGGTGATCAAAAAATTGAAACTAAACTTCCTCATTGACTGTTCTCTGACAAAAGTTACTGGTAGCATCCCAAACTTTTTTCTCGTCATAGTTTTCTTCACAATCACAAGTTAATGAATTAGATACATACAAGTAGCGTCACGGTCTGATCATCTCACCGCAAACAAACGAGAGGTCGAAGCAGGCTTGGGGTGAGAGGAAGTGTGACACAGATCAGATCGGAAGCTTATCCACAGCTTCAACTTCGAACAGCACCGGCGTCTCACGCAAATCAACAGAAAGGAGAAAATGAAGGCCACTTTGGGATTGATGCGCGGCACCACCTTCGCCGCCGCAACGATACGACCGGCGAGATCTAGGGTTCAGTGCCTCTCTTCCTCTGGTAAATTCTCACTTCATCGTTATTTTCGTCATCCCTACTAATTGGCTGCTAGTGCAGTTAACAGTCAATCTAGTCATAATCGAGATTCTATTATAGTAGTAGGCATTGGATTGTGAAATTGGGTGGTACTATAGTACGGAGGCGAATTTTAGGATCGGAAATGTTGAGTTGGTCACTGTGGTTTCATATCACATTGTCATAGGAAGTATATTTGCCTTGTGTTCATCGTGGATTGTGACTCCGTGATGGATAATAGAGCGTATTCTGTGATATTCAGGTCATTTGTCCTTCATAAAGGATGTGGCGATGAAACAACCGCCGGAGTATCCGAGTCACCTGTTAAAAATGCTACAAGCCAAAGGTAGTTTTTGCTGGCATTGATGTTGTGTTGTTTGATTTTAATCGCCTTTCATGATTTAAGAGTTCTTGTAGAGGAATCAATTCTACCGAAAATCCAAACAAATGATAGAAGGTCCACTAAATGCATATCTTAACACTCCCCTTAAGCCCATAGGAACATGGAGTGTGGATAGTATTAACCCAATCCATATCAAGTGTTATATGAGATCCACATAAATAAATCACATAGATGACATTAAATAGGGGGAGATAGTGAACGAATTCGTGACCTCTTGTCACGACCTGCTCTGATACCATTTCGAGGAAATCAACTCTATTAAAAGTCGTAACTATTGATAGAAGGCCCACCAAATGTATATCTTAACAGTTCTTCATGATTCCAAGGCAAAAACTTGTGAATGATTTGCGGCTATGATTATGTCTAAACAATTTTGTTTATTTTATTTTGAATTGTATGTGAATTGGGATCTCACAGTATCTCCCTTCTTAACAGGCAACACTATCATTTGTCCAGCCGCTAGGCATGGAATGATTCCTCTTGCGATCCCCCTTTCAAAGAATTCAGCAGGTTAACTTGAAATATTTGCTAGTGTTTTAGAGTTTAGACTACTTGCGAGTTATACTGAGAGTATTGTGCATTCTTTGTGTAAAGCCTCAAAAAATTGAGATGAAATAAATATAAAAATTGTGATCAAATAATAGTTTGTAAATTAATAAATAACAAAATATGTGTTTCTTTCTTATACAATAAATTAAAAGAGAGAAACGAATGTCATTTCGAAGTTTTGAGACGTAACGTTACGTTCATAACATTAAAACTTGTGACGAAGTTTGGATAACTTTTGTTGCGGAAAAATTTGAAAAACTATATGTTAATTAATAACATAATTTTTCGAGCGTGGTGGTAAAATTTGAGCGAAGGATGTGGGAGATATGTGATTAATTAATACTGCGATTAAACGGAACGAGGATGTTTTTAATTCGAATCCCCTTTCCCTCTCTTTTTCTCCCACTACACCCACTTCATCACCAAGCCCACTACACCCACTCCACTATCAAGCCCACCACTTCTCCACCCAACATCAACACCAAGACTCCCTCACTCTCCTCTTCACTTCCCCCTCTTCTTCCTCTTATTCTCTTCTTCCTTGTTTTCTTTTTGGCTCAAGTAACACAGCAAGGCGGTAGAGAAGGCAATGACGCAGGGAGGATCATCATTAGAGGAAGGAGAATAGATCGAGAGAGGGGGACACGAGCCACAAAATAAGGAAGGGTGAAGTCGAGCTAATCACGTCAAAGGAAAGCAAAACGAGCTTCAAAACAAACCCGACGAGTGTCACGCAGTCCATTTGTAGCTAATAACGAAAGAAACGGTAAGGAAAACAAGCCATGGATGGTTGAAATGCGTTTATGAGCTAAAAGACGAGTTATGCTTGTGAGACCCAAAAATCTAAGTTTTTACGTATCAAACAAGCACAAAACTGAACAAATATGACAAGAACTAAATAAATGTTATATTTATGAAGTTTTAGATCATTCGGGATTGAATTGGTTGGGTAAACCGTGAAAAATTAGCAAACCAACCATACTAGTTTCTGGACAGCCTTGATGTTCGATATTAGAACGTATTTTTACCCCAGTTAGAGCCTGATTCGGCAAATGAGTCTTGAAACAAAGTTGTAGAGGACTTCTTAACGTTTTCAATGAATCAAGAATCACCCAATTTGGTTAAGAAACGAGGCAGTTATGCACGTTCGAAGTCAGGCTAGAAAATCTGGAAAAACCATTGAAGCTTCAGGGCATTTTTTACCACCATTGAGAGAAGGTAATCTTCTTGGTTAAAGATTTTATGGAAAATTATACACTCTTTAATAAATTATGATATTAATATATGTTGAATCCTCATATGTCTAGTTTCTATCAAAGTTAATAAATGATGATTCAAAGATGAGAATCTTAAGTTATAAATCAAAACGTACAGGTATGTTAATCTGTAAAAACTGGTTACAGAGATGAATTTGTTGTTTTATATAAAATTATATAGGAGGTTTTAAAAGATAAGTCTTATATCAATGAAAATGTATGGAAGTTTAGTTTCCAGAATAATTTATCAATGATTATTTAAAATTGTATGTAGAGAGTTATGAGCTAATTAATGAAGTAAAATCAAACTGCCTGAACTAGCAGAAAATATAAACTTGAACTAATTAACTGCTATTATTGGTAAGGTTTTATGATAAAAACTTTATGTCACTGAAAAGATCATGAAGTGAAGTTTCTGTTGAATTTTACGAAATAATTTTTAGAGTTGTATATAATAAGTTATAGATTTAAATACGATGAAAGGTCAAGATGGGCAGCATCTAGGATACGCGTTCCAAAGGCCGAGAAGCTCACTTCAAAGGCAGGAACGTTCATTCCAGGCATCGAGACACCCGTTTTAGAGGTCGGGATATCCGACTCAGAGGTCGCGATGCCATCTCAGTATCTTTTGGACCGAGAATGATCGTTTTGATCCCAAAACGACTCCAAACACTCACAATTAGCACTAATGGTATTGCAGAAGTATGAATAAACATGTTTAACACTGCAACGCGAACAAACAAATGCATTAATATGTGAATCATATCATGATATAGGACTTAGAGATTCCATCCGTTGAGACGTAAAGAAAAAGCTGAGCGTGCGTGTGAGGAAATTACAATAAGAAGGTAACGTTTAGATTCCTGGTTTGGATGGCGATACATGTTAGTATACTAGTTGTATGTTAACGCGTGATGGGCAGTTTTGCCCTGTGCGCTGTGTTATGTTGTGCTGTGTTATGTTTGTATTTTCGTGTTGTTATATGATTGTGATAAAGACAAGTGTTAGGTTTACAAGATTTGGCATATGATAATGGATAAAGGTTAGGGTTAATACAAATTAATCCTATAAATGATATCAAATTAAAGATGAACATGCAAAATGGGAATAAATTCATGAGAGGTGAGATTAACCTCCGAGTTTGTTAATTCTACTGAGTTGTTACAGTGTGGCTTGGTGAAGATGTCATGTTAAACTGTATAGGGATGAGTAGTTGCGACTAATCATCTTATACGCGTATACAACCCTATGAGGTTGTCAGGTTTTGGGGTATCTCGCTGCACGAGGCCCTTGGGCATCGTTACAGGTTGATCCCCTGTTTCGAATGATCCCGAACTTTAAGTTTCTAGAAGAAGGTATGGACTTACATGTTTAGCCAAGGTTACAGTGTTAACAAGAGGGTATCTGTGGTCTGTCATGTATGTTAATTGTATGGTAGATTTTGTTGTGATTTCGGAACAGATTGTTCTCTCTTTCTTTCCTTTTTGTGCTTCCCCTGAAAAGGGGACCGACACGTTATTGAGCTCGTATAGTACACGGCGTTGCTTTTTTTTTTTTTCTGTTTCTTGATTTTCATCTTTTCAGATGCAAGACTTGAGGAATGATTTTGATTAAGCTATGATCCTGTTTGTAATATTAATGCTTAGGACAACATTTCTAAATTTCTGTTGTTTTAATATGTAATAAATATGTAAACTTGTGGATTTAGTTTGATAATGCTTTAAGTGTATTTCTATTTGGATTTATTCTAAACCGAGTTAAGTTGAATTGCCTGGTTAGGGTTTGTGGGACCCTAGCGGCAGTAATGCCACGAGGGTTTTCAGAAAAGGACTTGAAAATCGGGGCGTTACACTTTGTCTTCTATGTCTAGGAACCATAACTGCCTTGCTCAGATGGCCAACAGCTCCAGCTGGGTAAGCGACTTAGGAGGACTATTGGATTCAATATTATTGCTAAAACTTCATGAACTCGTTTCTAATGTAATTTTCATTGATGCACTTTGTTTTCTGATATAGAATGGAGATGCCGGTTGTGGAAGTGCGCGAGTATGGAGTGTGGCTTCTGGCAAAGAATGTAATGCATTTATCTGAACAGCACGTCTTCATGTGCCTCTTTACATAGGAGTGGCATTTATGAAATCCTCCGATACTGTCCTTCGCAACAAATGTTACTGATAAAAGTGTCTCGTACCACTGAGAATTGGATGCAGGTGGATCTATTTATTCATAGACTTCTCGTTGAAGAAGATGCGAGAGGAAGCGACAATGTTCTCTTCGATGCTTCATTTGAGGCTGGTACCAAACTATATAAAAGAGGCGATTTTGCTGAATCTAAGATGAACAGCCCTCGATGTTTATCTGCTGAAAAAGGTACTTCAGTTACTTGGAACTTGCTCTTTCAAACAGTTTCGATTTGCCTGTCTTCTATTGGTATGATTTTGCTCCTTTCTCATCAGGTGGGCATATTTCCTGATGTTCTAGAGAGGAAGGTGATGCAACATTTCGACAATGGGGATAATGTTAGTCTTTTATTACGATGTCTAGTTATTTTTTCCCCTTAAGACTCTTTTTCCTGCATAGCAAGTTTTCTCTTGCTCTTGGTTCCCAAAGTGGGGAAGGGCTGGCCTTTTGACTTCTTTTTTTTCATGGAAGGTCTCAGCGATGGTGACTGGAGAATACTACATTACAAAGATCTGTTTCCAGGATTCGCAAGGCCCTATTTGTTCAATGCGAAGATTTTGCAGAAGTTTGTAAAATTCGACTTATGCTGTCGTTTCATCGAATGTCCCTTCCATCTGGCAAAAGAATATCCCAAGGAATTGTAAAATTTTTCTCTACTCCGTCTCCAGGGTTGGGCGCACCTCAGAAGCTAAAGATGCAGCAAGGGTGGCTTTGAAGTCACCGTGGTGGACATTGGGTTGCCCATATGAGGTACGAGATCAGACTGTATGATCTCATTATCTATTCTTTTCAACTCTTTTATGCCTTGGAAGGGATAGATGATACTTGAGAGAATTTTGAAATCATTATGATAATAATACTTGGGATGTCAACTGAGAATCCCCTTTTTTTCCGGCACAGGAAGCTGCAGAAATTGCGCAATGGGACGATGAACAAATAGAGTTTATGAGGGAGAAGGTGACAGAAGAGAGTAGACAAGAAGATCTGAAGAAGGGGAAGGAACCGGCATAGGTACCGCTAACATAGGCTAGCCTCTATTGATCAACATCAATTTTGACATCTTACAGACGGATCAAATAAATTGTCTCCTCATTTTTGTGTAGATTGCACTTGATGACGCCGCCTTTTTTGCTCGACTTGGCCTCCGTTGACGGCACGTGGGATGATAGCCTGGAACAAATTGCTGAATGTTATCGACAAGCTGGATGCGAATATATTGCTAGATTCATCTTGTATAGAGATTGAGGGAAACCATAAAGCACGCCACACTCCTCTCTTTACTTTCCTGTGCCTTCATTGTATGCTTCAAATCTTGCAACCGAGACTAGGCTCTACAAGTTTTTCTCCCCTTTGCAAGAAGAGCTGTGATTAGGAAATTGCAATTTCCTGATTTTACTAATAAGAAAAGATTTGCAGTGTCTGGGCGTGAGTTTAACAAAGCGGCTTGCTTGTATGTCGTGCATAAGAACACAGTTTCGCGTGACATGAATCGCACGCTTCACCTCCTCCGGGCTAATTCATACAGAACTTTTCCTTGGAACCATAATTATAGCATGTTGATAGATCAGCCGAGAATGACAAGTATATTGCTAGTTGGGTTTTAGTTTTGGTTGAATCTAAGTGGAACGCCAAAAATACTGGTGAAATTAATGCCACGTCTTCTTCCTTCAAAGTTCAAGGCTAAGGATGAAGGAGCATTTCCGCGTTTATATTTGCTTTGTGCTCTCTAGCCAACTTGCTATACTCAACCTAGCTTCCAACTTCCCTCTATTCATCATCGCCAAACGTCCAAAGTAATTTGCAATTTGTATCCACAATGAACTTTTTGATTCCCCTTTGAAATCTGTTAGCTTTTCGGAGTGACTAAGAGTTCTCTCCAAGTGAAACATGAAATTCACTACTTTGTTAAAAAATATTTTCTTTATGGATTAATGATTCATCCATTATGATCGACCCATTTTTCTAAATCAATACAATCAACCTATGGATAAAACATTCCAGTTAATAAACGAAAATACTTTCTTCAAATTATTAAAAAAGTTCAACACTTTGATTTTTCAAAGAAACTTCATTTATTACACGACAAAAGTTTGAATTCTTTTACTCAAGTTGAAAAACATAACATGAAATATTATACGATAAATAATTATTAAAAAAAATTACTTGATTGTCCTATAATGATATGACGAGTCAAAATCCATATCGACACACATTAACGTACGCATAATAAAATTGGTATTCTTTTGCTCGGATATGAAATGAAAATACTCCCCCGTCCCATAATACTTACAATAGTTTGACCCGACATGAGAATCTATATATATGTTAAATTTTTGTGAAATTTGATGAAAAAAGAATATGTTTTAGGGACAGTGGAGTTGTTATGAGAGGAGATAAATGACGTATTGTAAGAGCACTAGCAGCAGTATCCCTATATATAAGGAATCTGTCAAAAAAGGTCTCGTAATAGTTTTTCTATCTCTATCCATATCCCCACATGATTCCCTATATCCTATATTTTTTCTTATATTTGAGGAATCAAATTCACATTCCCTAAACTTCTTATATCATTAGAATAATACAAAAATTATATTTTTATGATAAAGAATAGTTTATAAAATACAAAAAAATAAATATTTAAAAATTGATTTATTTTATCATGGATAAAATAAATTAAAATAAATATTATAATTGAAAAATATTATAACACTATAGAATATGTTAATTTGAGATTTATTAAGTTCAATATATGAAAATTATGAAAATCTATAGAAGTAATTGATTTAGGGAATCTGTTGGATCATTAAGTCAAAGACTAGATCCTTATATATATATATAATATTGTATTATATGAATAAAAAAAAAAAAAAAAAACACCGATCAGTTGTTCGAACGTGTTTGTTTGTTTAAGATGGATTAAATACAATTAATGAAAATCACACCCCATTCCTGAATCACATAACTAACCAGCAATGTGCAAATCTGGAATACTTCTATCATTTCGACCCCTATCACATCGACCCTCTCAACAAGCCGCGTCGAACCTCCCAAAATCTCAACCCCTTTCTCTTTCTATCTCATCCACCTGTCCTCCATTCTCTCTTTTCCCCTCACCGCCACCAATCGCCGCCGCCGCCGCTCCCTCGCCGGAAACCACCAGTCTCACCTTCCCCCATGGAGATCTCCCCGGTCTCCCCTCGAGACCTCTCCAACTCAACCTCAATCGCGTCGGCGTCGAAGGGATCCGATGATCTGACGATCGAGGAGGAATCAACGGCGACGAAGGAGGAGAGGGAAGACGAGGAGGATGAGGAGGAGGATGAGGAGGAGGAGGAGGAGGTGAAGAGGTATGGGGGAGTGGATGATGATGAGGAGGATGAGGATGTGTGTAGGATATGCAGGAATCCAGGGGAAGTGGACAATCCGTTGCGGTATCCGTGCGCGTGTAGCGGGAGTATCAAGTTTGTTCATCAGGATTGCTTGCTTCAGTGGCTCAATCATAGCAATGCCAGACAATGCGAGGTCTAGGGTTTCGAACATTGAATGCTCTGTGTTTGTTGGATTGTTTGTTGTTGTGTGCTTTGTTGGTTGTGTTTTGATGAATTAGGTTGCGGCGAAAAGCCAGTGTTGGAAATTTTGTGTAATTAGGATCACAGGTGGTTGATTTGGAGTATTTGGTTTGATTGTGATGTTGATATGGTGATTTGGTAGTTGTATTTATACGAGATTGCTAAGTGGTGAGAGAAGCTGAGGTTTATGAAGGTTTTTTTGTTGCCTCTTTTGGGAGCTATTGCAATTGTAGCATGGAGTTGTATATATATAGGTAGATGCCTTTTGGGCTAGTGAGTTGATGTTATGAGTTGTGTGGGAAAATGTTGTTTTGACTCGTTCTTCGCCCCTTGAGCATGAAAGTTATGTGTTTGTTGTTTGTACTATGTGTACCTAGGGTAGCATGCCTACTCCATGAAATCCAACGACCCAGTTTAGTTCTGACTCCTTCATATAGCTCAAGTGAGGTTTCATTCTTTTTTTTGTGTGGGCAATTATGAATTGATGATGATCAACCTTTTTGGACCCGCTTGTATTCAGTTAGTTGCATCTTGGTCTGTGAATATAAATCGGTGTTCTTGATCTGTGATACCAGATTAGGTTGGGTTGGGGATAGCAGTCAGTAGATTATCTCAGTAATAAGAATTATGGTCTAGGATAGTGGCTGAAATGTTGGGAAGAAGAATGGGAGGAGGAGCACTGCTTTTGTCGATGCTGAAATGTTTGATGGTTTCTGCATATTATGTGGTTCGCACCTCAATTAGAGCATTTGAGTGTTCATTAATGTTTGTAATCACTGACATTTGCGTTCAGCTTGTTTGTTTTTTCGACCTAACTATAACCTTTGTAAATCCTTGCTTCTTGCAGGTCTGCAAGCATGCATTCTCATTTTCTCCTGTTTATGCTGAGAATGCACCAGCACGCCTTCCCTTCAAGGAATTTGTAGTTGGGATAGGGATGAAAGCTTGTCATGTCCTGAAATTCTTTCTTCGCCTCAGTTTTGTGCTATCTGTTTGGCTCCTTATCATACCCTTCATTACGTTCTGGATCTGGCGCTTGTCATTTGTTCGTAGTTTCGCTGAGGCTAGCCGTTTATTTGTGAGCCATATGTCAACGACTGTTATCTTAACTGATTGCCTGCATGGATTCCTCCTGTCAGCAAGCATTGTGTTTATTTTTCTTGGAGCTACGTCCTTGAGGGATTATTTTAGACATTTGCGAGATCTTGGTGGACCTGAAGCTGAAAGGGAGGAAGAAGGCGATAGAAATGGTGCCCGTGCAGTAAGAAGACCTCTGGGCCAAGGAAACAGGAACCTGGCTGTGGATGGGAACGCTGTGGATGCTTTTGGAGCACAAGGGGTTGGTGGAGCTGGTCAGTTGATCCGAAGAAATGCTGAAAATGTTGCTGCACAATGGGAGAGGCAGGCAGCTCGACTTGAGGCTCACGTTGAGCAGATGTTTGAGGGGCTTGATGATGCTGATGGTGCCGAGGATGTTCCTTTTGATGAGCTTGTTGGGATGCAGGGTCCTGCTTTTCATCTGGTGGAGAATGCATTTACTGTAAGTGAAGGTTTGCTTTCATAAATCTTGAAGTCACGCATTTATGATTAGTTGTCTGTATGCTTTGAGTGCATGGATAAGGGAGGAAACTATTTCGGTTATTTGCTGATGTGGGTTCAGCTGGATATAGCATAAAGGCTAGGAATATCGAATCTCTTAAACATTGAATTTCAGCAGACATATAATTATATATTTATCCAGCTACATAAACAAAGGATTTACACGACATTCTGGATTCAAAACTCTAGTAATTTCAAGTTAATAATTAGAGCGGACATAATTTAAAGTGGAGAGGGTCGAGGACATAATTTGGTTGCCTTATTCTTACTTCAAATCTTTGAGGGCGTTTGTTACCAGGATTAAATCTGATAAAGCTTTTCGTTATTATGGAATTTATTTTCTTGCTTAGGCACTTTGAGAGTTGTGAGAATTTTCTGGTTGGATTTAGTTGGCTATATGGAAGTTGTCTTTTTTTACATCTGTTAATACCAATTTAGCTGTGTCTGTAGTTGATGTGGTAGTGACCTTAGGATAAGACCCAATTCTTCCAATAAGATGAAAAATGGACCAGAGACTCAACGGCTACTGTTGGGCAATCCTCTGTTTGGACTTGGATTAATGAGTGTCTTGTAATTTCTATTGCAGGTTTTGGCAAGCAACATGTTGTTCCTTGGAGCCGTTATCTTCCTTCCTTTCTCTCTGGGAAGAATTATACTCTACTACTTATCTGGACTGTTCACCTCTGCCACTAGTGCTGTGTTGCCCACTGGTGTGTCTCTTTCAGAGTCTGCCATGTCATTGGCTAATATCACTGTGAACAGTGCATTGACTATTCTTACGAATCTATCGTCTGATGGCCAGAATACCAGTGTACTTGACCAGACGGCTGAAGCGTTGAAAGGAAATGCCAATGGATTTAATGGATCTTTGAGCAGCATAAGCACCTCGTTGTCCTCAGATATCTTGAAAGGAACAACTATTGGGGCATCAAGGCTTTCAGATGTTACCAATCTTGCAGTTGGATACATGTTTAT
>JAOVYX010015824.1:0-26538 GCA_035668315.1 Drosera spatulata | reverse complement strand
CACCCCAACAGGAAAGCGATTAGAAATTAGCAGGCATGAATAGACATGCTGAATACACTCCATCTTCAACCTATACTATCATAACTCCACTAATAGATGTCCAGGTAGAAACCAGAGAGCAGGAAAGCGATTCAATGAGGTCGAAATTTTCCATCCTCAAGACATCAATTTGCAAACACGATAGATTTTAGATTGACATAAAACATGCTCAGTCAGTGAGTACAACATACAGAGACACAAATGAAAAAAGCTTACGAGTTTAGAAAGCAGTCTCAGTGTCTCCAAGTCTTCCAGGATGTTACTTTGCTTATTTGTAACGACCAACAGGAAAAGAGTTTCGATAGGCTGATAGACATATCGGACATTCTCAGCCTCAACAAATGTATGTTGTTTCCCTGTTCCTACCAACTTCGGAAAAGCTGCAAGAAGCCCTTCAATTCTATAGCGAGTCATGTCCACGAATTGCCTAGAGACAATCACTGAAAAAAAGTAGGAACAACTTTCATTAGTCATGATGAAGAAACAAGGGAAACTAATTATAAGAAACTTAATCCATATTCCATAGCACGAAAAAGAAAAAAGAAAGGGGGTTGAATCAAACACTCCGCCCTTGTTCCAAGTGCAGATGCTGAGAAGTGAGAACTAGGAAAGTTTTATGGAAAAAGCTATCACAATAATCAAATTTCCCTTTGAAATATGTGTATGTTGTCAACATCCTCCAGAATTTAAAATTCAGGGTAAACAAGCAACAGTAACACCATTTTAAAAACAGACCTTAATAAGACCTGAGATTTCCAAAATCGAGCATTTTCTTAGAAAAATAAAGAAAAAAGGGAGTTAATAAAAATTACAAGTATGATAATAAAATCAGGTAGAAAAGATCTTTGAGATTGATGTCAGATCCTGGGTCATGGGTTCCACGACATAATATCGGAAATTTTGTACCACTGTTACAGCGTGACTACACAGCACAAGTGAGAGAGACTGAAACAACCAACTACCCTATATTTACTCTCCACCAATGTGAAAGCAGCTATAATGCCCAAGTCCCAAAGGGATATCATAACAATCGTATCAAGTGACGATTAACACTTTTACCATTGAGAGACTAAAATTCTGATAGACTGGACAAGTTGGAGATATCAGACAGAGGCTGACACTATGGGCAAATCATAGGAACACAAGACACAAGAAGAGACCATCTCATGAAAGAATATTTGACGAGATAGGAATCCATGAAGACAGCCACACTCCTTTTGACGAAAAAAGTGGATCGTGCAGATGATTCACAAGAGAAGTGCTATACTCACCTTTTCCAGATTTACTGATGACAGAAGCCGCAAGGACAACCTGTTTTTTCCAGAGGAAAAAGTAAATAAAAAGCCATGGATCAATAACCACTTGAAGAAAATTAAGGCAATGGGTATCCAAAAGTCAGCCAATGCTTTCTTTTTAAGAAAATCCAGATTCGAGAATCACAAGATGTAGTGCCCGCACCACAACAAATAATCCAGCAATAGAACAACCATGTACAAAGTAAGCAAGTTACACCTAGCTATATCATACGTTCTCGATCCAAACTGCTTTTTTATTTCTTCCGGGTATAAAATGGCGAAACCACTTGAATAACATAAGCCTAACACCGTACTACACCACATGTGTTGCAAATAACCCTCAATAAGAGAATGCAGCTTGACCCTAATAGCAACACAACAACCCACCCAATACAATCTGTTCATGAATCGTATTATGCCAAGATCCAGAACATTTTTTAGAGTGAAAAGAAATTAATCAGTCAAAAGTTCATCTCATGCCCAAGTCTTTCTTGTTTCATTCTCTATGAATATATTTCCCTCCCAAAGAAACACTGAAAAGCTCAATAAGAAATCTCAAACATATTCAAAGAGAGCTAACGAGAAAAATAGGAGTCCACTCCAAGTGTGTAAGAAAATACTCAGAATCGATACACCCAGTCCATGAAAGGGCATACGTGGGAAGATAAAGCAAACGTATTCAAAAAACAAACCATCATACAAAAAAACAACATCAGACGAACAAATATTAAAAGACGTGCCTTCAAAATATATAAACCAAATTGTCACGACTCAAAATTACTTAGAAGAATCACAATTCTTTGAAGCCCAGTAGATTAGAAATGACAGGAGACACAAAGTCTACGTTTAGAAGATTCAGTAGTATCCAAGATTTAGAAATTTACCATCTTGACCGCAATTTACTCCACCAATCAGCAATGTAGCAACACCGAGAACCTGCATAAAGCATCAAAACCGCTAACAGATTTCATTAACAGTCCACATTACAAAGACGATGACAACAACAACAAAAATCATGCCTAAACACAACAATTTCCAGAAAAAACGAAAGAACAAACAAAGCCGACGACAAAAAGCAAGTCAAGTCTCAAACTACCAAAATCACTAGTAAGTGCAGACACACATCCATCGACCAATAATCTCATTCAGAAACTCGACTCAAATACAAATCTCAGATCTGATTTTTGCATTTTCAGTACCTAATCAGCTCCCAGACACCGACGATCCCATGTCACATCCAAACTCAAAATCTCAAACATCAATCGATCTACAAAATCAACATCACATTATAACCAAATAACCCGATCCGATCAAATCCAATCAAACACTAACCCTAATCCCTCAAAAAACTCAACAACAACAACACTCCACATCGAATCAACAATCCGATCCATTCCCGAAACGCTAACTGACAAATTGGGGATCGGATCTGGTGAAGAGAAGCGAGGAGAAGAGAGAGAAAGTACCTTGAGTGGTTGAATCGAAGAGGTGTCGATGGGGATCGGAGATCGATTTGTGACGGGAGAGTTGGTGATATATGAGGGATCTCTCTGTGTGATGAGTCGCCCAATGAAAAGAGTCAATTGTGTGTGTGTTTTTTTGGCCCCGTTTAGGGTCTTTCGTGAACATGAAATCGGTACTTAGCTAGCTGTTTGATATTGTTATCAAACATTACTCATATCTTTTCATATTATTTGTGATTTTTTTTTCATCTTAAAATATAAATAGTAAATCGTTATAGTTTATCCTATTACTCTTTTAACTGCTAAACATAAAAATATTGATTTTATGATTAAATTAACCAAAATTCAACCAATACATAAAACCCTATATAAAATCAAACTGATGCATTTAATTCGAAATGGAGGGAGTATAAAAATTAGATCCATAATATAAACAAAATTAAAATTAATAAACAAAATCTTGAATGATGTAATAAGATGGAATAAAAAACAGAAAATAAAAGTCGGTTTTCTGGTTTTTAACTTTTAGCTTTCATTTTAATCGTTTAGAAAACAAAAACTAGTAACTAATATATTTGTTCTATCAGCATGTGAAAAAAAAAACCTCAGAGATATTAAACTCACATTGAAGTTTGGATAAAAGCCACAACAATATAAATAAATCATGAACCTCTCCTTTTATTACCAATTGATTTTAAGAATAAAACTCATGTTTTTATATGGTATCAGAGGCAGACCCACACGTGTTGGAATAATCGCTCATGTGCTTCACGTCACTTGATTATCAATCAACGCTATAAGCCCAAGAGGTATTCGTGTGAGAGTCATGTTAAAGATATTAAACCCACATTGAAGTTTAGGTAAAATCTGTAATAATATAAATAGTTCATTGACCTATCCTTCTATTATCAATAGATTTTAGAAGTGAACCTCATATTTCTACAACCCTATATCATGAGGAAGTATTATCAAAAGATGATTTGAGTAGAGGCTAAATAGAAAACGAATATGTTTTATACTTAAGACGCACCTAAATTCGTAGATAGTATAACCTTTTTTCTTTTCTTTTCTTGAGAAAACATAGATAGTACCTTATTCATAGAGGAATGAGTTTACTTCAGAAACGTATGCTTCATATTGAAGTAAAGCTGATGTAGTCCTTGATGTCGTCTACTCTATTCATCATCAGCCACTGTGCGACATCGTTGATTTCCTGCTTCGTGTTACTCATGTTTGTGAACATATATGGTGATAAAATAAAATAAAAATCATCATAAGATCATTTTGCATAGAGGAATTTGGACTGGTATCTGACACAATAGCATTATAATTGTGATCAGTATTGAAATCGAACGGATCCAATGACTAAATGAAAGGAACAAAATGGAGGGTAATGATAAAAGGTGCCTAAACAAAACGAAGGGAACAAAGCACAAACAACTGAACAAGTACTAGAAAGAGAAGCTTAAATGACAATGGCCATTTGTCCATCGACACCACAAGTCTTTTTCCTCCTCTGTCGAGGAAGATAAAGGTATTTTTGTATGATACCTTGAATTTATCCATGACATAGATAGAGAGATTCGAGGTGAACGACAAGAATTACGAAGGCACAAACACCTGATCACGAATCCATGAGGGACGACACATTCAGGAGTTAGTAGCAAGGTTCTTTCATGACGCTGTGTTTCGTCGTTTTTAGAGCACAGCGCCCGCGTTTTGAAGCAGCCTGGTGGCTGCTTTTGAATCATATACAGATACAAGAGAGTATTTCCCAATACATTTTCGGCATATAAACCAGATATACCCAACATCAATATCTTTGTTTAAGCTACAACTTAATACAAGATCTTTCAACAAGATCATTAACGGACTCAGGCCTAAGACCTTCCTACAACATTCTCCGTCGTCATAGGCCATCAAGTGTTGGCATGCTTGGACTATCCAATAACACAGAAACAGTAACTTAACACAGGAAAATGACGTCTGATACATCACTGTGTATGATAAAAAATTTGCTGCGCTCCATAAGGGGAAGCCCCGAACGGATTATAAAATTGACCCTGGTAACCTGGCGTTTGTGTCAGCTGGTTGAATACAGGTCCACGAGGGATATGAGAAGGACCGATACCAGGATAAGCTCCACCCGTGACGAATTGCCTTGGATCTACACCAATACCAGGATAATAAGCACCTGGAACGAACTGTGCTTGGTTGAAATATGAATGTTGCCCTGATGCAGGTACTGCGGCGGGAGCTCCATCTGGCCACCCCGGAACGTGGGACGTAACAGAGGTACTAGGATACGATATTTGGTAATGCGAGTTGACTGGAGCATTTGTATGTTGCGCAGTTGAACACGAGTTGCCTGCATTGGACATCACAGAAGCGTGGTGATTCGTCACTGGTCCAGTCGAGCAAGGCAGTTGAGAAGGTGGTTTTGCGGCGCAAGTTCCAGCATCCGAGTTTATAATTGGTGCCGCTGTTCTTGGGCTATTTTCTTGGCTCTTCTCTGGAGGTTGGCATCTACTGGTGCAGGTATCAACTAGCTTCGGGCGCTTTTCTTGGGTAGTATCACGTGGACGAGGTCCGTTAGTGGAGGCACTGGCAGTGCGTTTCCTCCTGACCTGGGCTTCTGGTCCCTTTGTGGATGAAGAGCAGATGACCTGGGCTGATTCCTTCGTGGATGAAGAGGACGGCGATGGAATCTTCTTATCGTCCGGTGCAACTTCAGCAGCTTTCCTATTTCTTTCGGCTATCTCCTCTTGGAGCTGCTGAATACGCTGTTCAAAAACAGAAAGCGAGCACTGTGACTCAAGCTGCTTGTGATCCGAAATGCACTTCATCACGTGTCTCAGCGCAGTTACTTCTCTCCAGGCTAGCTTATTCTGCAAGAGATTGGTAATCATTTAGTTGTTGACAGAACGATCATGCTGAAAAATATCTACCACAGCAAAAATATACCCTACTATTTAGCAACAAAAAACATGTGAGCACCCACTGGGTAAATCCGAGACTGCAACCCAAGCCAGCTTATTCTAGAAGAGATTAAATTATGACAGAAAGCTTTTTTCATAATATGAAAACCGATGGCACAGGCATATAAGAGTAAAGTTTGGTCAGTCGGTTCACAAATACACGAGTTTCAGTGAAACATTCTCTCAGCCGGCCAGGTTAGACGGCTGTCAGCACGATTCGACACAAGATTCAGATTTAACCAATCCCACAATCTACAGGCAGCCATAAAGTCATTTCTGTAGATCGACATGTGTAGCAGGTGTGGTGAATAAACGTTCACATTAGCTTGATTATCCCCGAATCGCATTTCCATGAGGAAATATAAAGAAGCAACCCAGTAAAAAAAGAAAAAGAAAAAAAATAGAATACACCATTGGAGTGAGGCGAGCACATTACGTTAAATCTAAAGGGATTTTCAAAAATTATTCACTAAGCAGATCAGGAGAGGGGAAAGGGAAACACTACCTGTCCACTGACTGTATTCCTCGTCTTGCATCTTTTAATTTCCATTTCGACATACTGCTTCAGAAGGGGAAATGGAGGGAACCTAGAAACCAGGTCGAATGCACATACGCAACGAACAGCAACAAGTAGTTTCTTTTTCTTAATGAGAGCTTCAACAATACCTGTTCAAGGAAAATGAGATCTCAGTCTTTGTCAAACAAGCAATGAGCCAGAAGGATGACAAGTGTACGAAGGAGAAACAAAAGGGAAGGTTCAAAGAAAAACAGATGAAAAAAATCAAGATGGCGATGATATTGACAACACAACATTTGCCTCAAACAACTCAAACTATGCTAGTGTAAGACACATTTTCCCATCCCATAACTCGGATAAAGAGCAGTGAATGCTGACAAGACACCCATGATTTCTACGACAACCATACTCTAGGCATGCAAACAGCAAACCAACATATAATCCAACTTCTTTCAACAATGGGTGATGGTAAGACTTAAAGAGGGAAACTCAGGGAGATGTCTTGCCTGGAATCTTGTCCTCCAAAGATAGCGAGCGGCATAGATGGACGTTTTGTTCAAGCCGATAAACCTCATCATCATTGTAACAAGTACCAAAGAGAGCAGCAACCTCATTCCCATCAAAGTAGGAACCCAACTTGTAAACTGTCAAAAACATCAAAAAACAGAAAACGTCTGAAGGAAGAGTACCGTCTTTTCCAGGACTAGCTTTCCCGTTTGAAGCAGACTTCCTTGCTTTAGCTTCCTCTTTGTCGAGCCTGGCTTTCCAATGGGCAGCAAACTTGGATGCTTCAGCTCTCAAATCAGAAGCGACATCAGGTGAAAGTTCCATCAGCTGCTCCAATAGAAGGGTAGATACAGTAGTATTTGATTCCCTTTGGATGTTGTCGTCCGAACAAGTCTCAGAGAAGCCTTGCAGAACATTGAAAACAAGCCTGGGTGGATCTGATGCAAATCGAAGAGCGTCAAGAACTTTCTTCTGTGAGAGGTTTTGCATGTTTCCATGGAATATCAAGTACGAACTCAAACCCTTCGCATCCATTTCTTTGCATAAGGTATCAAGCACGTCTTTAGGGGCCGTGGTGCGCCTAGTAACAGAATTAACTACTTGCGGAGTTCTCAGCTGAGGTTGACCATCGCCAACTAATGCAACTTGTGAGACAGGAGTAATCGCTGAATAAACGAATTGCAAACAAGAATAGCACAAATGATTATGATGTACAAAGGACCTTCACGATGGAACACACATGCACAAGGACCATTCAAAGCTTTATCATGATAAGTGGAAGAAGTTCTATTCTAATTTTATTTTATTTTTCATATATTGGTGGGAACCCAAACCTACCTAGGTCGGGGATTTTTATTCCGTCCCTAACCGGTCCCAAGTCCGGATAAAATGGTGAGGGTTGTGTATTAGATAGCCGATAGCCAACACATAAAACGTCTCATTGGATCTCTCAACGTGAATATGACGACTTGTGAAAATTTCCTTGGGGCGTACCTCAGCAGCGATGCGTTGCACGGCCTGAATGCTTCGAAAAATAAACAAAGACCGCTATATCGACGTCCGGATGTAGTGAAAAATAAACAAGGGTTCCAACATCACGAACGGATGCGGTTAAAGAAGTTAGTCCAGAAAAATAGAGTTCGTTTATCGAGTTGGAACATTGGGATCTTGAATGAAAAACTTTTAAGGGTAATAGACACACTGGTTAAAAGGAAAATTCACATCGCTTGCTTACAAGAGACCAAGTGGACCGAAAATAAAGCTAAGCTTATTCAAAATACGGGGTTCAAGTTATGATATTGTGGTCAAAGTCGGACTAGGAATGGAGTTGGTATAATTATGCGTAGAGAGTTGGTAGAAAATGTGGTTAGTATCAAGCGTTGGAGAGATATGGTGATTTCTATTAAGGTATTGATTGGAAAGGAAGTGATTAATGTGGTAAGTGCTAATGCCCCGCAAGTAGGTCTTGAAGAAGATGTTAATGTTCAGTTTTAGAAAGACATGGATGAAGTAGCACAGTCGATCCCTTAGAGGAAAAAAGTCTTTATTGGTGGCAATCTAAATGGACATGTCGCTGAGGAGAAAGATTGTTACTACTCAGAGGTTCACGGAGGATTTGGTTTTGGTGAGAGAAATGTAGAAGGAAGAAGCATATTGGATTTTGCTGTGACATATGACTTTATGATTGCGAATACCTTCTTGAAAAAACGTGAAGAGCATTCGATAATCTTTAAAAGTGATTTATGCAAGTCTCAGATTGATTACTTTCTTATGAGGTGAAGAGAACTGAAGGATTGCAAGGACTGTAAGGTTATCCCAGGAGAATGTTTGACCACTCAGCACCGTTTGTTAGTTATAGATGTATTTCTGTTTCAAATAAAAAAAAAGAAGAAAACAAAATGTAATCTCATAAGGACAAAATGATGGAACTTAAAAGAAGATAAGCAAAAGTTTTTCAGAGAGAGGTTGTTGAGAGAAGGTTCATTGACATTTAACGGGAGTGCATGTGAGATATGGGATGCGATCACTGATTGTATCCGATGTATAACGAAGGAGACATTACGACAATCTAAGGACCAACCACCGTTGGATAAAGAGGGGTCGTGGTGGAGTAAAGAGATTCAACATAAAATAAAATATAAGAAAGAATATTACAAGGCTCTGTTTAAATGTCATAGTGATGAAAATTTGGAGAAATATAGACGCGCCAAAAAAGGAGCTAAATATGCTGTGAGCGATGCGAAGAATAAATCGTATGAGAAGTTGTATAAAAGACTGAACACAAAAAAGGGGAAAAAAGAAGTCTTTAAGTTAGCTAGATCAAGAGACAGAAGAATTAAGAATTTAGGTCAGGAAAAGTATGTTAAGGACGATGTCGAGCATATTCTTACGGCTAATGAGGACATTAAGGAAAGATGGAGAGAGTATTTTGACAAACTCTTTAATGGCACAAGGGAAATGCCTCTGAATAAAACAAGTGGGAATGTAGATGTGATGATAAACCGATGTTATTTTCGCCGCATTAGGATAGAGAAAGTTAAGGAGGCTTTAAAGCGGATGAGTTCAAGAAAATCTATGGGTCCAGATGAAATCCCGATCGAAACTTGAAAATGCCTTGGGATAAAAGGAGTTAATTGGTTGACAAAACTCTTTAATAGAATTTTGATAGATAAGAAGATGCCTGATAAGTAGAGAAGGAGTACTTTGATTCCCATATACAAAAACAAAGAAGATGTTCAAAACTGCTTCAATTATAGAGGAATCAAACTTCTGAGTCACAGTATGAAGTTATTGGAGAAAGTGATAAAGAAAAGGTTAAGAAAAGCTACCGGGGTTACTGAGAATCATTTTGGTTTCATACATGGAAGGTCAACCATGAAAGTTATTTACCGTTTGTGATGTGTAATGGAACGTTTTAGGATAGACAAGAAGAATTTACATATGGCTTTTGTCGACCTGGAAAAGACGTATGATTCTGTTCCAAAAGAAATGATTTGGAAAACTTTAGAAAATAAGGGAGTGACGAGTAGGTATATCGAGATTGTGAAAGACATGTATGAAGAAGTTGCTACATGTATGCGAACCCATGTTGATGAAACGACTGTTTTTTCTATTAAAGTGGATTTACACCAAGAATCAGCTTTGAGCCCATACATTTTCGCCTTAGTAATGGATGATCTCACTAGACATATATAAGATGAAGTACCATGGTGTTTACTTTTCGCTGATGATATTACTCTGGTGGACGATACGAAAGAAGGGGTGAATGAAAAACTTGAGACTTAGATGAAGGCGTTGGAAAGTAAAGGGTTAAGAATCAGTAGAACCAAGACAGAATATATGGAATGTGTCTTTAATCAGAGTAATCAAACAAATAGTGAAAATGTATTGTTGGTAACAGAGTCTCTCTCCAAAACGAATTCTTTCAAATATTTAGGTTTGATGCTACATAAGAATGGAGGAATTGATGCAAATATTCATCATATCCTAAAATACCTACCAAGTTAAAAGGAAAGTTTTACAAGACAACTATTCGACCAGCAATGCTATATGGATCAGAATGTTGGACAATTAAGTGACAGCATGTACAGAAGATGAGTGTAAACGAGATGAAAATGTTAAGATGGATGTGTGGACATACAAGAATAGATAGGATTCGAAATAAAATTATCAGACAGAAAGTGGGTGTGACTCCAGTATAACATAAGATGAAGGAGTCACGACTAAGATGGTATGGTCATGTGAAACGCAGGGTAATCACAGCTTCTGTTAGGAGATGTGAAGCTTGGGAGTTAACACATGTCAAGAGAGGACGAGGGAGACCTAAAAAGACCATGAAAGAAACCTTGAAGTATGATATGGCCTATCATAATCTTACAGAAGATGATGTACATGACAGATTGGAATGACGCCGTCATATTTATGTAGCAGACCCCACTTGATAGGATAAAGGCTTGATTTGTTGTTGTTGTTATTGGTGTGAATCCTAATTCCTAAGACACATTGAATCATCATATTCTCAGTTCTCATTGTTTCCTTTATTCTTAAAAGCATGTAATGCAAAGCCTTAAGGTCCTCAGCCTCGATTTGTTTTCCAGAATCGTGCAAACATATATAGAGGTAAATGTAATAATACAGGCTATAAATCTACAAGTGAAATGAATACAAGTGCAACATGCTTTCATATTTCTCAACATGATACTTGCAAGATTGGGCACACTCCTAGCTTGACACAACACTTAAGCAAAACATGCATAAGGAATAGATTTGTTGCTTGTTTGGGGCATATGCATATTGATAACACATTGAAAAAAAAGAAAGATGAAATGTCAAGGCAAACAAAAATATCAAAGCTAATGTTAACCTCGTGGAGCAGAAAATCCAAGTCTCGGATACAATTGAGCTCGTAAATGAGCTTGTAAACGCTTATCAATCAAGCAAAGCAGTCTTCCGAGCTCATTCTTTTCAATCTCACCAGATAAGTCATATACAGCCACGAGCATCAAGAAACCCAACACCACCATATAACTCTCTCCTTCCCCTTTCATCTTTTCTCTCCACAGAACCGCCAAGTCCCTTGCCTTCTCCTTCACAAGCCTCTCCACCGGAGGCTTCAGTTTCAGCAACTGATCCAACAACAGCAGACAACTGCTCCTCACGACCCTAGCCTCATACTCCGAATCACCATTCATCGAATGCGGAGCAAAAAACGCTTCCATCGCATCCAACACCAACCTAGCCGGATTCTTAGACAACCTAAGCGCATAGTAAACCTGATCTCCCATCGACTCATGCTCGTTAAACCTATCATTCAAAAACAACTGCAACGCCTTCCCATCCATCTTCACGCATAACCGGAGACTCGCATCATTATCATCGCCCCCATCACCAACCCCAAACTCACTAACCGGCTCCGTCTTCACCACCACACCCCCGGGATTACCATTGAATCTCTTCTCCTTCAACTCAAATTCTTTCATCCTCTCCCCAATGGACTTCTCCAAACTACCCAACTCCTTTTTCTTCGTTTCCATCTCCTTGAACCTCACCTCAATCGACTTCTCCTTACATTCCAACTCATACTTCTTCAATTCAATCTCCCTAAACCTCTCCTCAATCGACTTCTCCTTACTTTCCAACTCACTCCTCTTCGCCTCGACAGTCTTCTCCACACCCTCCAATTCCAATCTCTTCATCTCAATCCCCTTCTCTCTCTCACTTAACTCACTCTCCAATCTCCTCATCTCCTCCTCCCTCTTATCCATCTCCTCCACTCGACTCGCAATCAAGCTCTTCATCGCGATAAACGATCTCTGTGTACTTTCCCATTGATGAGAAAACGATACAATCGCAGAAGCATGAGACTTCAGGGACTCGAACGCCGCCCCAAATTCTCCCACAAACGACTCCGCCTCATCCAGATCAGCCTCGATTCGTCGCGGCATCGGCATCGATCTCCGTTTCAGAAACCCTAATTTTTGCCCCAAATTGAGGGAAATTGGGGTCATTTGATTTAGGGTTTGTCGTGGATCTGAAATTAGGGTTTCGTGGAGTGGAGGAGTCATTGTGAAAGTGGTTTTGGTGCGGCGACTGCGGCGGCGGCGGCGGCGGCGGCGGCGAGAGCTCGGCGTTGAGATAGTTGTGAGAGAGGGCGACGGCGACGATGGGGCTGCGGCGATCTCTGATGCGGCCATGTTGGCGTTTCGTGGTTATTTACTTTTTGGCTGGATTCAAAATGTGGTGAACCGTTGAAAGAATTTGAATTTCAAACGTTGTATGGATTGTCGTTTAGTGTGTTGGCAAAAAATCTTTTTACTGTAATTTTTATTAAGACAACGATGAAACATACTTCTCCCTCGGTGGTGACTCATGTACTTTGACTATCGTATATCATTAATTATAAAATAAAATTCATCAAAATATATATTTTTTTTAACTCATAATAAATATAATAATTGATTTTTCATGAAAATTTATGTGTGTGCTAATTTTTATGTATAAAAACTAATCTATCCTATTAATTATGTGAAAATAAGAAGAGAGAAAAAAATGGGAGAAGAAGTGATGATGAGATGAGATAATATGATATAAAGTAAAAGAATCTGGATTTTTTGAAGAAAGAAATTTTCAAATGAGATAATATTATAATTATTATGGAATATTCAAAAAAGACAAGTGTTATATCTATTATGAAAAAAACGAAGTATTGAATAGTATATTATATTTTTTGTGAGATAGAGTGAGTATTTTTAATAAAAACTTTCTTAATACAGATGTTGGATATCAATAACAATATCATATGCTCCAAATACGATCGATCAACAGATCAGATAATAATATCTTGAGTTTTCATTTTATTCTTTTATTCTTTTACTCTATCATTTTATTATTATCGTTGTTGTTTTTTTCGATAAAGAGAATGACATCTTTGAGTTTAATCCCTCTTAAATAAGGTTTTGAGTTTGTTTGATTATAGGAGGAGCACTACATCATTGCCATATATTGCACCAAATATCAAAATGGAAACTAACCATATATGGCCACCGATTATACCCTCCAAATCGTGCACAACAATAATCCAACCTTTCATACACCATGAGCTCTTATTGATCTATAAGTTCAAGAATCACAAATGCTCTCATTCGATTCCGACATTCATTCCAATGGAACTGACCGGGATGCGATGCTACAAACATATAATTCAATTAGAAAAGGTTGTCATGTTACAATGTTGCAAACTCTGCACATCATGTCCTATATATTCATAAAAGACCAATTGACAAAATCTGCATTCAACATGGACAATAACAGCAAGGAGAATTTGTATCACTACAGATCCTTGTGAATCCCTCAAACAGCTCCATCCCTTGAGTTGAGCATATAAACCTCAGATGACGCCTCTACCTGACAATGTCAGCATAACGCATCCTGATAACGCAAGAATTCTTGACATGAAAGGATTGGATTTCTTTGGCGATGTGGAGCCGATCCTCACTAGACTTTTATGCGGACGACAAAAGAACCTGCTCAGGATCCAAAGAAAAGCAGTCACACACATGCTGGTCAGGTTATACTACAGAAGAGGAAAGCTGAGAAAACAGAAAACTACGGCATACTCTTAGGACCGGGCCGAGGTGGAACAAATGCAAGCCCACTCTCCATGTCAAGATATTGTCCGCTTTGGGCTGCCAGCAACGACCCGCACGGATTTAAAAAATGTTTTTGATAATTAGGGCTTGCAATCCATCTTATAAATCATTATCTTATCTCCCTCACAGCCGATGTGGGAAACTAATTCCCAACACATACTTCCAAGGAAAATCAGACACATGTGCATCTCGATACTAACAGTCATGTTGCTCATGGACAGAGCACAAAGATCTAAGCTAGTGAAAAGGCAAGTGTGCTCTTATTTATTCACTACAAACATTAACAGAACAATAGCCGTTGCACATCTATTCTTGAAAACAGAGTAAGTCACGTAGAAAGTGAGATCGAGATTTTCTACAGAGGCCATCAGGCACAGAAACACAGTACTGCAGAACACGTGCATGATAATCACATAATGGAGGGTGTTGCAGCACCCTGGTTACTTCGCGGATTTGGGATTTCCATGTAAATTACCAGTGTCTCATGATTTCCTAAACTCGAGTTTGTTTATTTTGTTCTCTTGTTTGAACTATGTTGGCGTGACTGCTGTTCACGTACCAAACATGATGCTTATTTATGTGCATCATTTAGATACACCATGGAAAATAAATGCTTCATGATGATGGATCTTGGCCCTTAAAATCTTTAAAACATTATCTAAAATGATCTCTAGCTGCAATTTGATTTCGCAACCCAAAAAGCTAAATCAATTGATAAACCACTTACATGCAGGAAGGTTGGTGATATCAGCCGAAACAGCACAAGGTATTCCCAAGTTCGACAGGGCTCCCCTGATAATTCCACATGGGAAATAGAGATACATGCTTGCTGCTTGGGCTGCCTTGTTCTCCACTAATGCCCCAGAGGGATCTTGAGATAAGCCAGAACCATCAGGTGAAGGGTCAAGAGACATATGTGACAGCCAACGGAATCGATTATCTTGGAGCACAAAGGTACCCTGCCAAAAAAAAGTTAAAAAAGAGAAAAGAAAAAAAAGGGGATTAGATTATAATAAGCATCACAATGAAACAAATCAGATTGCTTGCGACTATAAGCAGACTCACCCTGTGATTTGTTTTCAGGTTGTCTATTTGTTTCTTGAAGATTTCAGACCAGAAGTCCTTGCAAATAAATTTGATTGCTTCCAGATGATCGGTAAACCGTGGTCGCTCCATAGTGTATCTAAGAACATGAGCAACTGTTAAGATTCAAGCTTTGGGATAATTTCATATGTACTAAATCCAAGAGAAAGGAAATGAGTCTTTGAAACAGGAATTCCACAACTAATCACATCAAAACACAGTTATTGTGCCATCTGAAGGAAAAATGACAGTCACACTTTTCTATATTTGAAAGAACCATTAGGTAGACTTCGATGTTATTGCGATGGCTTCAACATAAGGTCTGCAACGTGGAGCACTAGTCATCAAAATGGTTCTACAGACTAAACCTACGAAGCATATAGAGCTAAGATGCTTAATACTAAAAGCAAAGAAAATAAGGGATCGTTAAAACTTAAAACAATCTGAATAAAAACAGATTTCTTCTCAGCAACATGTTAAACAAAGAACATAAGGGATCGTTAAACAACATGTTACAACTTACGAGAGCTAAGACAGGACAACCCTTATGATCAGAAAGCAGCTTGTAACACACTTTGCGAGGGCCTGATAACATAGTGAAAATGCCAAGTAGTATAGTTCTAATGTTCAGAACAAACAGTGTCTGGCTCAACAAATCTACAGACTTTTGAGAGACTAGAAGTCTAGCCACAGACATCCAACAGTAAATTTCTTGAGAGACAGAATAAAGAGAGAGCACACAACGCTCAGGAATGCTTTTTTTCTCGCCAAAAACAAAAAGGGGTCTCCTTTTACGTTAACCCACCCTCTATCTAGCATCTACTATGGCCGTGTCTCAATCTTGTAAGCTAGGAGCCTAGGATGGATCCGAAGCGGACGACTCACTAGTCTGTTCTATGCCTATTTGTTTCTTCCGTAAGGGCCTGTGGCCAGGATTCAAGATCTTGTACATGAAAAAAAACCGAGCTCCTTGGAATCCCGAATGAAAAAAAATAAAAGTAAAAAATGTTGGCAATAAGGCTCAGCATTAGAGTTTCGAGGTATCAAAGCACTATAATCTACCTCCACTCCCTCATCACTAATTTTCATAGCCTCTCACACATTAAAATGAAACACAAACACAACAACACAGATGATCCCGCCAAGGATCAGAGGAGGACAAGCTATACAATAGTACTACAGAGAGTCTGTTTTTTGATGCCGCCATGGAGCGTTAAGCCCTTAACAACATGGCCCGAGGGAACGCCCACTTATTACTTAGACAACCCTTCTTGATCTCTCACACATCAAAACAATCATCAAAATACCGAACCATCACACCAAAATCAAAAAACCACAAGCCACAACAATTCCCATCCCCACAACTATCATTTCCCATCCCATTCACAACATCACCACATCAACAACAACAACCCAGATAATCCCATCAACTGACAAGGGTATGGGGAAGACACAATGTACAACATGAGCAGATAAAAAACAACAAATTCCAAACCCTAACCAACCCAATCCAAATTCCCCTCCCACCACACTCACACAATCCATCACACATCCCAATACAACGAGAACGAACCAATTAGGGGTTTCGTCGAGAGAATTGAGAGTTTTTATACCTCTCGGAGAGCTGTTGACCGACCTGGAAGCCGATGGACTCGATGCGGCGGGCGGCGAGCTCGGGCTTGGTGGCGTAGAATCGATCGGCGTAGGATGATACCATCTCGATCAGCAGGCTGTCGACGCAGCTCTCCGACACCTCTCTCACCATCGTTGCTCCACACTCTCTCTCGATCGATCTCCTTTGCGATGGGGTGAAAAGTTAATGTAGCCGGAAGTAGTACGATCACAAAGGGATTTGTAGCACCATGTAACATTCGATACGGACACAGTTGTCACTATACTACACATATCTTGAGAAGATTAAATAATACTCGTTCATTTCACAAAAGATGTTATGGATTGAATTTTATATCTGTCGATTCGAATTTCGATTTACATTATGAGATAATCAAATATCATTTTATATAAAATTATCGTAAAATACTAATGATAATTATGTAATTTAACGTTGTGGTTATGATGTAATTTTGTTTCATAATCTAGAAATAAGACGAAACTTCTCAAAAATTCATGTTAAATAATATAAAAAATGAAATTTTATATCTTTTTTGGGATAGATGGAGTACAATTCATCCCGTTGACGATGTTACACCCATAATTTGACGATGTTACAACCACAATTTGAGGAGATTTATTACCTCAATGACCGATACAAGGAAAAGCTATAGTAGTTGTACTTAATATGAGGTGTAAGTTTTGACTTAAATCCGTCAATGTGTTACACAATACACACATATAAAATGATGTCTGATTTTTTGTTGTGCAAATCAATAGGTTACCGCGATAAACACCCCTCTGATCAAAGTTGCAACCTTGCAGGACGGAGTGATTATGGTTTGCAATAAGTTGATGCAGTTTTTTCCAAAAAATCATAAACCAATAACCACCACAACCTCCGTACACTGGGCTTGTGGCGTCGAAGTCATGCACTGAAGCAGCGACATGTAGCAATACCAAAAGCAACAATACATGAAATTGCAAATTCCCACGAAATAACATTAAAGATAATGCGTCGAAATAACAGGCAGTGCTCGCTTGCAACATAAACGAGTGCAAGGTTGATCAATATGATACAAATAAAAGGTTGATCCAGCAACAGAGCAATACAAATACAGGTCGACACGGATCAGATCAATACAAGAACAGATGATCCGTTATTTTATTAGAACTTAAATTCGATCGAGTGCTTTTCGGGGAAATGTCTGCCAGCTACAGCAGCATCAGCGTCGAGGGAAAGCCTCCAGGAACAGAGCTTAGCCTTGAAGCCCAATGATACCTGTACAAATAATAATGAATTTGTCATCCACTGCCTAAGCAAAAACAGGAGTCCTGGAAAATGCAGTGATACAATCATAATATATGTCTTTCTTGTTGATGGTCTATGTGACGTTGTTCCCACGTCGGCGAGAAAGAACAAAAAAAATGTATCAATAAAAGCTACACAATTCACAGATCATATAGCCTAGACTCCAGGATTGAGATACCATGTTCAAATTCAGTCAAGGTTATCTAAAAAGAGTGAGCGGTAGACTACAAGTTACTAGGAGAATTTGAACTTCAGTACTGAGAGAACCGCAAAAATGTACAAGTCACTTTTCATATATCATTTGGAAATTCTCTATCTCATTTATAGTTATTTTACCGAACCACAAGCGTATGTGATTTGTTGATTTATACCCAAAATCAATGAGTAGAAACAGAGATCGAGAGTCACATCAAGATTATTCCCAAAACAATCTTATCAGTAAAGCGCCAAGAGGGAAACATGATATGAATAACATAACAATTTTACAGTAGCACATAGAAAAATGATACTTACCACAGGCAATCCTTCCTCCAGCATTTCCAGTTGATTTGCTGAGCTCGTGTCCACCTGAACAACAGGGTAAAGCATACCTACTTAAGTCCTCCAATAAAACAGCAACTGTAGAGTTCAGAAGTCATACATAGAACCATTAAATTAGATATAGATTGATCCCGTTGATGACAAGCAAATGCTCTTTGTGGATCAGGAATTCAAAATAGGGCAATTTAGGTAATCAATAGATGACTCAGACCCACTAGGGAATAATTGCCCGTCTTTGGATAACATCAATCTTAAAGCCATAGAATGATACATTCCTGATGACTAGAAGTTGAATCATTAGCAACAAGCCAGTATCAACCCGAAAACATAGAGCCAACACCAAAATACTGTTCAAATTTAGTCAAGGTTTATTATTCTGAGCATAAGATGGTTACCTTTTCCAAGATCATCAGGATCAGCATGGACAACAACAGCCCTTCCAATGATGGAGTTTGGTCCAGACAAAGGAATCTGAATTAGCATAAATGAGAAGTTAGAAAAGCATTTTAACCGTGCTTCATTGTTCCTATACCAAAACAGAGAACTCTTCATTTGGAAGGCAATGGCTAGTTTAAGTAGGCTTAGAAACTCATTAAGCTGATATAGCTGATGAACTTTAGAACCTGAGTGCATGAATCGCTAGAGTCTAGAAGACCAGGAATGTCAACACTACAAGGACTAATCTAACCCTCAACAAGTTATGTGGAGGAAGTACTACCATATACAACTAGATCGGATGATAATGAGACTGGTAAGAGGAAATAGAATGCAACAATCATAGTTATTAAGACGTCGAGTCAACAAGACGAGTCGAGGGGTCTTAGGATGCCTAGGACACTAGGCGCCCGCCTAGACGTCAATAAGGCGACAAGTCGATCATATACCTTATATATTCATCTAATTGTACATGTTCACACATATATTAAATAACTTACATTTAATCATTCCATTTGAAAACATAGTTTCAAATAACATCAACAATCCTACAAGACGGCAAGCTAGTTAGCAAATAGCAACACATAAAATAGCAACAGTACATGAGTTTTACATAATAACTCATTGAAAGGTTTTCAAAATAAAAACTAAGATTTCTTACGATGTTTTGTCTTGTAGGGTTATCAAGAGAACTGCAAATATCCACTTAACCATCTTGTTTAATTACTCCTTCGTCCCAAATTAATTGCAACCTATTGACCATGCAAACGTATTAATGCAAGAGTTAAAATTAGTAGAAAATAACCCCCATATCTCTTGTGAACGGATAAGACAGAATAGGATAGGAAAAATGACAGTGGAGCGAAATGATTTGATATAAAGAAAAAAGAGGGGTATGTGGATAATTTTTATTAAAAAACTTTTTCTTTTATAGTAAGATTATAATTTTTGGGATAAACAAATATTGAAAATTGGTGTGTATGAACACATCATTTCTTGACTCTAAATGTTTGTTCTGCTTCATGTATCGTCTATTTTATGTTTTTAGCATCTTTTTGTCTTGCAATGTTAGTACTGTTGCGTTTTTATATTTTTGACAGATGAATGCGAAATTTGGAACAAAATGAAAAAAGAGGAAGAATGACGAGTCATGAGCTCAAAGGTTGAAATTCACAAGTTTATCATTATTTCACGTGTTTCGGGAGCTAATACGGCAAAGTTTCATGCCGACATGCTAGATTAAGGAGTATTGGTGTGTTGTATAAGTTTATAGAATTTTTGAACGTCGTTTAGTATTTTTTATAATAGTTTTAGGTGATCAGCACACCTATCGCGGCCACTACAGCATGATGTCGCGGGTTAGGTATCTATCGCTGGCGCAACGCCTCCATGGTCGTGGGCACGACGATCATTTTCAGCAAAATTCCAAATTTTTAATATGTCGCGGGCGTGACTAACTGGGTCCCGGTCGCGACAGCTTCCCAGATACAGATTTATTATTTTCAGCCGTCGGATCGTTTTGCCTTCGACCTACCTCTATAAATACATGCTCTAGGGTTCTTCTAATGAATATAGATACCAGAGACGACAGAGACGATCAGAGGAGGCGGAGACGCGAAGAGGAGAAGCCGACGAACGTTTTGATCAAGTTTTGGAGGAGAATAGATCCGCAATTCATTGTATAGCATTGGGCATCTGTTTAGAACACATCGTGTGCTGTAAAACCTTTGTTCTCAGATATTTACTTTCTGTAGAATATCTATTTTTCAATATATGATTCATTCCATGCTTAGTTTGCTCGATATGCGTGAGTAGATCATTAGTAAGGATGTGTTGATGAACTTTGATAACCCTAAATCATGAGATGAAGGTTATTTGACTAAAACCAAAGATATAAATAATGAATATGTTATATGAAACCTGCTAGAACTATTGCATAACATATGTTTATTATATTGATCACCCAATATACGTAAGTTAGAACTATAAATCACACTAAGTGATTTATTCAGTAGCGAATTGATCTAATATGATTTAAGCTAATTGGCATATATCATCAATGGTATTATATGCATGTGACATGATTAGTTTAAACTAATTGGTATTCATATTATGAATGATTTTTCCATATTTTGAATCAACTCTTTTGATGAAACCATGTTTGAGCTAATTGAAATGGTTTTAATTTATTGAGTTAGTTTGACTATCCGAGCCAATTAAAAGTTAGAAGCTAAGGAACGTAATGAGTTAAGCCAAAACTCATTACAATCATTCCATATCAATCATTACATCTAATATCCAGAAACATCCATGATTGATCTAGGTGACTCAAAAGAAATTCAACCATCATTCTTACATTTCTCCCAACTTAAGTAAACTCCTCTATATCTCAGCTCTTTTTTAACTTCTGTTCGATGTAATTACTTTAGTTTTAAGTTATTCTTTTAAATAGTTGAAACACCCCCCAAAATTCTATCTTTATTTTTACCCTTTAGGATAGAAATTATTCCAAGTTGAGTTTAGGTCGACACTCTCTGTTCCCTGTGGGATCGACCCCTGCTTTCATATCTACACTAGTATTTATAGCGGGATCAAAATAAATTGGCATGTTTTACGACGAACGTGAAAGTCGCCATAATTACATCCTTGGCTGACTTCACATCAAAAATTAATGTAATTATTTTAGGATTGAGGGAGTAGGCTTTTTAACGAAAAAACATTAATTCTATATCAAATTAGTCAATTACAATCTTACCCTGAATTTTTCATAAAATTTCGACCATGTCCTAATTTTTAATTTTGACAGCCAAGGCGCTCGCCTTGCACATAAGTCATCCAAATTCAACCAAGTCGTCCTCATGAAGGCGACTTTCTATCTAAGGCGACTGCCTTGGTCCCTCAAAGCAAGACGAAGATTTGCCTATCCCTTTATAGACCGCCTTGACGCCTAGGCGACGCCTTGACAACTATGGTAACAATGTCGGCCTTGTTGCTCATTTGCTCCAATGACTAGATTTCCAGCAAAGCACATTAAGTGTAGATCACAGAAGTTCCTAACTGCCATGTTTCTGTGCGTGGTCATCAGGGGCCAACTTAAACTCATGATGGGGTTTAGCATTTAGTACCAAGATTTTTAGTAACAAGTTGGAATAAGAGAAGCAAGAATTTTTTTGTTCACGATCAAGCAAGTACGGTGATATTAGGAAATAATAATTTCAGCTCATACCGTCGTCACCAACTGTGACATTTCCAAGATCACCAGCATGACGAACTTCATCCTCTGGGGCCCCATGCTCATGCCCGGCAGGGTTGAAATGAGGACCTGCAGGCAAGACAATTGGATTCAACGCATTTTCAAGAGGAATAAATAAAATGATGGAAAAGAAAAACTGATTTACCTGTAGACAAGCAGCCATTAGTTGTATCCCCCAGGGCATGAACGTGAAACCCATGAAGGCCAGGCTTGAGACCAGACAGATTTCCAGTCACAGTAGTTGGACCTAAATAATTTGCAAAGCATATTTTGGTTCAACTAAAAAACAAACTGAGAGGGTATCATGCATAATGATGAGGGGATCACCATCTCCTTCTTGGGAGAAGTAGACAGTTCCAGTGACACCAGCACTGCTGGAGATAACAACCACGCCCTTCGCCATTTCCTTTTGTGATCTATACACATTAAAATATTCAGCACAGTTAATGGAAGCAGGAAGCACAAGAATAAGAAACAAGAAATCAGTTATCATATCACATTATTGTTTGAGAATTATGCATCTGAACTAATAAGAGCAATGAACTTCTGTCTCATGTGGCAAAAAACTTCCAATATCGTTTCTTTGACTCAATCGAACATAAGTGCAAAAAGAAAGGGCAGTTCATACTAATTAATTACCAACACTGATGGTGAAGAATTATTGTTTTGCATAAATTGAAAATCGAAAAATAAAACTGTTGAAGTCTATGTTCTAGCAAGAGAGGAAAAATAGAATCCAATATTCATCTTCGAAGTTCCAGCATCTTTAGATTTTTTAAAACCTAATCTACTTCCAGGTTTAGGACTTCCAATGACACCTATGATGGATAAATCAAACTCCAGCATAAACAGAGACAGAACACTTCGATAGCTCCAAAATGAGTTCCAGCAAAAAGCTAAATTCAAACCAAAACGCAGAAATATCTCTAAGATCTGAAGTTCCCGCATTGAAAAAATATCAGATTTAAATTAGACATGTAAGGAGATTTCCCAGACATATAGGATACGCCTCCACACTTAAACCGACTAACCGAGACACAAATTACCCGAACAAGAGACATGATCATTACAGAACCAAGTAGAGAATAAACCAAGACACAAATTACCCAAACAATAGACATGATCGTTACTGCACCAAGTAGCGAATAAATCATACACATGAGAAACAAAACCGTGAAACATCCCCCACTTTCTTATCCAACAATAAAGCTTATAATAATTGATCATCACATACACCATCACCAAAAGGGTAAATTTAATAATAAATCAACACTAAGCTAATCTTAAGAGCCGTTTGGCTAGACATATAAAATTTTAAGCTCATATGCGGTCTTACCAGGAGTTGTTTTCTACAACTTATCAGCATTTAGTAGCTTGACATAAGCATAGGGCTTAGAGCCTTAGCAGCAAGTTTGCCGACAACTCAAACACTACCTTAGAAAGTGTATCACTCACCTACAAACACTTATCTTACCGAGCACACAAACACTTATCTTACCCAGAACACTTATCAACCGCGAGCATAAAAATCAAACTCAGCCTAATACACCGTGCACAGTCAACAACCTAAACAGCCATATGGCCCATATCTCAACCCATAGTATCTCCCCAAACATGTCATAAGAGTGTTGAGAGTCATAGCCATCACCAAACCTCGAAACACCGAATACGAACATATTTACGCACCCAAGCTGCTCAAACCACATAAATCTATTCACACAAACCCCAGCGACATAGAACAAGTATCCACACACTTCCCACACAGAGAACAATGACCAGTACAACATCAAAAACACACAATAACAATCATGAAAGGCCGATAATCCATACTAATTTACACTTCCAATACAAAGTAAAATTACAGCAGAAAAACCCAAGCTACCGAATTTCCAATCCCTTTTTCATCATTCCTCAATTCCGATTCGGAATTCCAACATCGAAATCCGATGAATCAAGAAACCCTAACTGATAATCAATCATCAAAAATTCAAAAAAGAAAATAGAGAATCACGATCAGATAAGCAGATTATACCTCAGAGCACCCCTTGAATAGAGAGAGAGAGAAGCACAGATTTGAATAGTTTGGTGAGAGAAAACGAGTGATCTAGTGATTAAGAGAAGTAGATGGAATTGTCAGACGGTCTTCACTTGGATGGGCTTGGATTGTGCAAGGCTATTTGCGCCAAGACCCAATGCTGATTATCTATTATTTTGTTATTATTATTATTATTATTTTGATGATGATAAATGATTCAACTATCCAACAAAGATCAGTCGTTTATATGAAAAATAAATAATTAGATTAAATTTAAACTCATTTCGAATCGATAAATAGAATTTCGGATACCGGGATAAATTATCCCGGATTTATATAAAAAACAATATCATCCGGGATTTTTTTTTTCAGAAGTACCAGTCCGTCCGGGGAAAAAAATCCCGAATGTATCAAAAAAAACAATGATCTTTCGAAAAAAAGAACCCCGGAAGTAACGAAAATTCTTTGAATCTTGGTCGCCCATCTTACAAATGAGCTGTTAAATAATATTGGTTGTATAATTCTTCATAACCAACGTATGTCATTTATCATTCGTAAATTGGACAAAAATTTTCGTGGAAATTTTCGTGGAAACTTCACTTAAGTTTTGATTTTCATTTTGATTTGGAAACTATAAATAATGATTTTATAAACTTTATATCATATTCGTATGTATTGTATTTTTGTGGATATGAACTATAAAACACGAAATGGAGACAAACGTGAAAATTTTCATTGTGAATTTTTGAACAATTCATCTTTTTCTTTTCTTTTTTTGAATTACCCATCTTGGGTCAAGTTTTATTACTCATAATTCATAGTACAAGCGTTTACTACATGATCGAGTAAAGACGATTTTCAATAACCTTTGCGATGACAAAGTAATTGCAATCCCTATTTTATTTCAACTACCATTAGTTGATATTCTATCAAATCGATATTGATTTATAGTGTCAAAGTAGTGCATGTGAACTGAGTGATAATAAGTAGCTACATGATATTAAGTTAGCTGATGGTTATTTTGGGATCCTTAATCCATTGATTATGGAATCTAGATTATTGTGTTTTAAAAAAATATATCATGAATACGACATATTAAAAAATCTGCACAGCGCACTGGTTTACAAGGTAGTTACTAATACTTGGACAAAAACCGAAAACTGTCTAGAATTTAGTACGTCTATTCGGAATGCGATAACTCGACGCACACAACTTCAAACAACGTATTATCAATTTTTATTCGAAGATTAATGAGTTCCGAATGCGTTCATCAAATTTCACCATGATCCAATACCCGATCAGCCTCCAAATAGCCATTGCAAACTGACTGTCCAGTGCAGGAATTTGCACCTAGAAACTGTCGATGCCCCTGTAACATGAACGGATCGATACCTGTGTTGTTGGTTTGCCTTTAGCTGATCAAAAATTCAATCTTCCTTCTCTTTGGCTGCTGAACACCAAAGGTAAACCCTCAAGTTGTTATGCACGTGGCTGCCCTCTCCAAAACTGATCGACTAAGGCAATTCATGGTGTATATATATTTTCCTCATGGAAAATATCTTGACATAAGTCACTACTTGCTTCCAACCTCCTGCGGCTCTATATATGAATACCACGAGCTGTTGATGGTAAATCACCCTAACACTCCTCTTCATAATCAAATACAAATCCTTAGATATCTCAAGAACTTACTTATCGTTGTGTTGTGTCTCTTGATCCTTGCGCATGGACACCATGATAACTCCTCAAGCGATAAACGAATGGTTCGAGGGTTCGACCTTCACGCCAATATATTCCTCCTAATCACGAATCAATTCCCCGCAAATGGTCGTCTCCCCCGACTACCGTCTACCATTGTCACCTCCCCCTCCTACTCCTCCCACCTCGATTGTTCATTTTATACATGTGTTAACATGGTCGAAAGGGTTTTGTTAGTTTCATCGATGTCAATCAAGTTCAACTACATTAAATACTCTCACAATTCATGGGCTTTGACCGAACAGAGCATCTCCGTCTCGTCCTTAGCTACCCAACCCAATATCAACTTTGGTGAACTATTCGGAGGACAATCTTCATCTCCCCCTGATACGTTTTTTTTCTTACTTTTTGTAGACTATATGTGTGAATTGTTCTCTGCTTAATATGCGTAGATTGTTGTTTTTTGCAGTGATGATGAGCTAACAAAATTTTGTCAAATGTGTCATGCTAAACTTGCCTAATCTCGTTCTCAGAAAAGTCTACACCATATGAAAAGAAGAAATATTTTTTCTCCTTTTGGTTTTTTTTAGTTGAAAGTTTTTCCTTTTTTCTTTTTTATTGGGG
>JAOVYX010015823.1:0-26540 GCA_035668315.1 Drosera spatulata | reverse complement strand
TATTTATATATTTTAATATATATATATATATATATATCAAATATTAAAAATAAATATATATTTGAAATTTACACATTAATATCTATAAAATAAGACTAATATTGAATATAAAAAAATATATTTCATAAAAATATTTAAAATTATCAGACTATAACATATTTCATTTTCTTTAATTTTTTTGAATTTCAATTTTGTCAGGTTTTTCAGATTCTGATCTTATCAACTTTTTCAGATTTCGATTTTGTCAACTTTTTCATATTTTTTCAATTTTTTTGGATTTTAATCTTGTCAAAATTTTCAAATTTTGATCTTATCAATTTTTTCAGATTTCGATTTTGAAATTTTTTTCATATTCTTTACACTATTTCTGTGTAAAGAACAATGTGCTACAGATGTGTTACTGCACTCTCTACATTGTTTCGACTCTGTTACGGGTATGAAACACTGGATGGATTGTATGTCTTTGGGGATAGTCATTGCTTCAAAATATAATCTTGTATTGCATACATTCGATGCAAATGTTTCGTCTTGTTTTACTTAGTTGTCATTGAGGTCCCCTCCGACTGAAGTTCAGAAACGTCGTAAAATACCTATTGTCTATATCGGTAATCACTTTGTTCAACTATTTTTATATCCTCATTATCCTATACCTCCAATCCCGAGATAGTGGTGGAAGAACGCATCCAATGCAGCTCGAGGATATGTCGATAGTTATGCAGTTCATCTTCAATTGTGGAATGAAGTGATGAATATCAATCCATGTGGTGGACAATATTTTGGAGAAATGATTTAATAGGATAAAATTTATATGTGTTTAAGTATTATTAATATATATTTATTTATAATATAATGAATTTCTTTTATATTCAATATTAATCTTATTTTGTAGATATTGATGTATAAAATTTGAATATATATTTATTTTTAATTTTTGATATATATACATATATATATATATATATATTAAAAATTATAAACGATTTTAAATATTATAAAAAAGAACAAATTAAAAAATTAAAAAAAAAATAAAAAAATAAAAATGGGGCCCATTGGGGCGAATAGCAGTGCTCTTACCTTATTTGCCTTTTGCCTGAATTGATCATGGTACTGTTGGGTTGTCAGACAGGTTGAGAAAAAGGAAAGAAAAACCAACATATAATCCGGTTAAATATAACACGTGGGAATGAGATATATACAATTTTATCCTAACTGATAAGACATGTAGATGACAATATGATACCGAAGACATCTCCAACCCACCCTTCCTAGTTGATACTCCTCTTCTTCATTCTTCTAAGCTGCATAGCTAACATGCTAGTTGAGATCATGATAGTCAAAATTCCGATCATGATCCTAGAATCCCACGATCCGAAATAGAATATCGATCTAAATCCTTCCAAGAATACTTGTTTGACAGGATCGAAGCAGAAACCTAGTTTAATATATAAAATCCCATAGAATCATAAAACTTTAGAGTAGATTCTTAAGATCCTATAAATTTTCACATTTAGGCTTAATTTTAATAAAAATTGATTCTAATACATAAACTTCACACCTAGTTATTTACAACATGATACATTTGTGAATTTTTTAGACATAAATGAGCCTGACATCAACATTGATTAAGAGCGAAATGTTTTTTTTTCCTAAATTCATCTAAAAAGTTAATTGACATTTAATTTTCCAATATCGACTTGCATTTTCCTACTCGTATAAGTAATGTAACAAAGTAATAGAATTATTGAATATAATACAATAAATAAAACTATTTTTACCATGCTCACAACACTATTGATAATTATAACAATTCTTGGTATGCTCATGGCTTGAATTGAAAATGAAAACTATAGTTAGTTGACTTATAATATAAAGTTTGATATGAAGTAGAACGAGGATAAATTCAAAGTTATCATAAATTTATTCGTTTTCAATCTATAAAATATAAAAATAAATGTATTTTATATTCTTTTTATAGAAATTTGTTACAATTTTGTTTAGTAAATGTAAAAAGAAAAATGTCCTATGAAATTTTTTTAAGTAATAGTCAAACTTTATGCTTTCTATAATTACTTAAAAGAATAATACAATACATTATTTATACAAGTTACGTAGAATCTTACGATCTTAGTTTCGATATTACGTTTTAATTCTATCAACCGAAAATTGATCCTATATAAAAACTCGATTTTGACTATCTTGGTTGAGACAACAACTAGCTTGGAGACTACCAACTACCAAGTCTCCAGGACTAACCAGATACGAAACTCGATTTGTATAAAATAGTATATTAATAAAAAGAATGCAAACGAGGTCCGATCAGAGATCACGATAAAGCGAGATAATCAGAACAATAAACAGGATACGAGCAATGCAAACATAAAGGAGTCAACTGAACACTTGATTACAGATTATTAGCATGTCCGTTTACGCTCCCAGGTCTAGATAAAGGGATAGGAGGACATGAGAACTTCGATAGCCGCTGTCAATACGTGAGGGAAAAAATGAACTCGTCACGTCCTGCCTAATGGCGTAGAAATAAGAGAGAATACATCATTATTATCGATACATGTTATCGACTTCACAGAAGACGCTTCCTCGCATATTATTGAAACAATTTTGGCATATGCCAGAGACATCTTGTGCCAAAGATGAAACCAGAAGAAATCGTAGCTCATGGACCTCCCAAAACAAATGGAAACAGACCTGAATCCAATAGCTTCAGGACCTCATTCCTGTAATGTCTCAAGTACTATAAGATTATCAGAACAGTAATGCTGGAAAGTATTGATACATAGTCAAGGAAATCTGGCATCAAGAAACATAACCTAAATTTCGATCCCTGAGCATCATCAGCCACCAGGATGGTCAAACCATCACACGACAACAGCAAAAATGTGACGGTTTGATTTATGTCTCCAAGTCCCAACAGTTGGATAAGATTAGGGAGGTTCTGCGTATGCCCAATAAGTTCTTGTCCTGCGACTGATGGGAAAATCTGGCTAGAAGAGAAAGATACCATAATGCCCAATTATGAAATGGAAATGGATTCGCCGCAGCTTGTAACCAAGAGGAAGCAGAGGAAGTCATACAAGCATTCATACAGGAACACATTCTCTATTTTCTTCTCAAAATAAGATGAAGAAGCATGTCAGATACTAAACTGTACTCCAGGTGAAACACATAGAAGTACCGAGTACAGAAATCGCAAGAGAAAAAAAAAAAAAAAGCATGTCAGATGCCATTAAAAATAAAAGAAATTGCACGAGAAACACCGAATCTTTCTAACATGAAAGGCACGAGCGCTAGCCATGTTTGTTGCGAAACCAGAAAACTAGCAGCTGCTCCTATCATAAGGAGGACTCCTGGAATTCAAATAGCACATGAAAGGTACCATACTTTGTACAGGTAAAGCAATATTGGTCCCAAATTAGCACTTTCCACAATGGCATGGTCAAAACAACAGTGAATTAACTTTCTTGAATAATTTCATCTCTCTTTGCAACAAAAACAATGAGTTAATGATTGTCCAAGGAGAAGTACCTTCTAGGCAAGCTAAATGTACTGAAAACGAAAGAGATCATTTTTCAATGTACATTCCACAATTCTAATCCATTCTTCTCCTTATTCAAAGCTTTATCTCAAGAAACACGAATACGATTCACGCTAAACCCATGGCCAAAGTTAAGACAACTAAATTTTTTGAATGGCATCTACCAAACACACAACCCATTTTCCATTGACATATTGAAACATAACAACAGTATGAGTAGCAGGAAGTGAATCCACTTCAGGACCACAAGAGATATGCAAGATTTCAAAACTATAGTACGAAGAAGACTCGATCAAGGATGCAATGGACATACACTCATAAGTCGAGCACATATCAGAAGGATAAGAGCCTAAAAAACATGATGAGATAGTTTACAAGCATGGAAGGACCGACCGACCATGGTCTGTACTAGTAAGCAGTCCAACGAAATAGCTCATCAGATAAAGAAAGAACTGAGACTAGAGAGACAACGTTCCATATTTTCATCAATGTATATAGGTACACTTCACCCCAGATTTTATCGATAAAAGAATGCAGAAACAGAAAACTATATCTATACAGTGAAAGAATCCAATAGTATCAACTACTTCGAATTCCCTTAACCTGAATACAGTCCTAGCCCATTGTTCTCATCATTCAGGACATCAACCTTTCCAATGCTCAGTTGCAAAGCCTGAAGTCCTGTTGAATGGTATATACATCATGCTGTCGAACCCAATTTGACTCCAAAAGCCAAATGCAGATACAAAACCTTCTCATCACAACCGATCACTCTATAATCCTCAATATCCTCCAAATGCTTGGAAGTAACGAATCTCAAGTCGTCTCGAACTAACCCGATGGCACTTTCCAAAACAACTCTCTCGTCAAGACCAAGTATTACGGAGTACTATATTGCTACCAGATACTCCAACCCCTAGCATATCATGTATCAAAACAACATTTCCACGCACAATTCACAAGGAGAACTCCGGAAAATTCACCACACAAGCAGCATTCTGTGTATCATCGATCGCCCCTCATAACCATCCGACACCACCTACATGGCATTCACCGTCCATTACAGGAAACCCAATTCCACCAAACAAATAATAAACTCAATGACTCAATCACTGAAATGGGTATTGCATTCTTTAGCAAAGAAATCATTTTTCTCAATCAAAACCCTAAGAGCCACAAAACTAGTCTCTGGGTCATCTGGGTCACCCCTTTTCCCACCCATACAAACACCGACACCAACATCATCGTCATCACCAACAGTTTGTGGCATAGACAGACACAAGCAACAACAATTGTTCCCCAATCTCCCACCCCAATTCGTCCAATCAGCGCCTCCTTGATCGCCTTTCGATAAAAAACAAGAAGAAGAAGACGATGATGATCTGTTCCCATTGCTTGTGAAGATCAGTTTCTTGAACTTCTTCAATGGTTGAATCAAAATCACCATTTTTGCCCTGATTTTTTTCTTATTTTTTCCAAAACTATCCTTTGATCTCCTCTCTTCTTCGATGCCTTCCTCTTCTTCATCATCATCACCATGATCTTCATCCTTTTCCATGGGTTCACCGTGATGGGATTTGGGTCTTCTCCTCACTGAAGTAGACATCCAAAAAATTGGGAAATTTTTATATGGGATTTTTGGGTGTGTTGCATAAAAAAATGGATCTTGATTTTGTTATTTGATTGAAGAAAATATGGGAGGAATGATAGAACAAACAAAGCGATTGTTTCTCTCTTGTCAGCGTTGTCTGGTGTTGATTGATACCCTTTTTGGTCTCAAATTTGTGAACTTTTTTCTTTCTAGATTTTGCTTTTGGGTTTTTTTTTTTCATGTGGTTTCATCGGATTGAGTGGAGGGTGAATAACTGAATGTTGAGGGAGAAAATGGCGAATTTAATGGTGATTTTATTGGTATATGTTTGATTTAGATTCGGATCATTTGATAACGACTTATGAAGTGTGTACATGGGAAAAAGATTGACTTATGGGGATAATTAAGTGGTTTGTACATCAATCGGATTTTCGTTCTTGATTTCAATGCTACCGATAATAATTGATCGAGACCCACAGAATGAACTTATAAGCACTGGAATAATATTTTCTTCGTCCCATAATTATTATAAAATCTATCTATTTTGTATTTTTTACGTATGAATATAAATCTCATTTTTATATCAAATCGCGTCTGATCATTCAATTCACAAAAAACTATGTTTGATCCTCGTATCTGTGTGTACCGATCAAATCCTTGCTATCGGATCGTCACCAAGAATCGTTCGTCAGGCTGACAACTGACTCCACAGACCAACGTTAATCCTTTCAGTGCGTTTTGGCCTCACTCGCGTACGCCCTAAGACTTCCCAGGAAGTCACTCATCCCAACAGACGGAAACTGCAGAGTTCTAAAGTGATGAGCTATTGAAAAGAAAGATGCACCTTGTTAATGTAGGTAGTACTATCAAACCATTTAAGCATTTTTTTGAAGTATTACAGACGGAGGAAATAAAAAAACTATATTTGATCGTTTTTATACACGTATAACACTTTATATCGATATATATATAAAATCAAAATGTTATAATAATTTCGAGATGAAGAGATAGTATACTGCAATCGAACAACAAATATCATCGCTTAGAGCAATGCTAAAACAATACTCATTGTTGTCCAACATGAGTATGTGACAGCTTGAATTGTTTAATTTTTGCGCGTAAGAATTTTTTTGTTGATATTATACCGTTTTCAATCTGGTTTTTTTTTTTGTTTTTTTCGTTTCAAAAGGAAATTGCTTAATTACTTTCTCTGTAGGTAAATTCAATTATAGGATTATCATACAGATTTAGAATATCAATCAAAGATTAAAAACAACCGTAATGTGTATCTTGATAGTTATGATGCGTAGCGAAAATTGATCATGACGAATACACAATTGAATAATTTCAATAAACTCACAAAAGAATTAAGAGGCTTCACTTCTTAATGTCCTTGACGGCCGGTGTAGATGAATCACTATAAATAACACAAGAAGACCTAACTGATATATATAGAGATGTAGCAATTATTAGATCTACTCATCATGGATCAATAAATATCTACTCAATTCACATCTGTCCCATATTAGACTAAAATAAGAGTCGGATGTCTCAATTGATAGACCAACTAATTAATCCGATTTAATTTATAGCAATTAATATAACCCATATATGAAGATTGATTAGCGTAAATCTAACAAAAGAATGCAACACGTTTATTTACAACGAGAATTTATGTGTGTGTTAAAATTAATAAAATGATTTGTTTTTCCTTTTGATTTTGTGAGAGTGAGAAAAAAAATAAAAAGAAAAATAATGGAATGAATTGATGTAACATAAAAATAAAAAAATAAAAAAATTTTGTTAATTTTGTGAATTTTTTTTTCAATATGGAAGCGTTGCATGGACATCCGAATTCGGAAAGACGGACCAAATTCGGAAAGACGGAGGTAGTAATTTTTTATTTTATTTTTCGTTTCATACCAACGCAACATTAAAGCGTCTTTTTTTTAATAAAAAAACAGTTTATTTCAATTAATTGTTTTGGTTTTCATAATTTTAAACAACGTTAACAAAATCCCTCCGAAATGCATCTTGAATAGTAAGAATTGTATCATGTGCAACGATATAATATATGATGTGAACTATTTCATTGTCGGAACATGCAAGTGTTCAATGTGGAACGATTTCGCCAATAGTTTTTCTTGTGTTGCCTCATGTTACAATCAAAGTACTGTATAACATACGCTTATTAGGTAGTCCAGCCAGGAGCGGTAAAACAACCCTCCTATAGCATCTCCTTAAGAGACGATATTGTTTTACTATCCTCGCGTCGAAACTCGCTCGTTTCATTTCACTCTTTCACAAACTCCCCATACGATGTTCCACCCTTGCTCAACGCTCGCTCTCCGTTCACTTGCAATTCCTTAGCACGTGATCTGTAATTCCCGACGCCTTCTTCCTCCCTCGACGACACCATTATCTCCCTTATCATCCTCTCGATCTCTTCTCTTCCCACCGTCTCCTTCGATGGCATCGCATTAGGCCGCACTGCCACTTTGAGATCGTGAGCTAGCAACATTGCGTTCATGTCTTGCTCCGCGTACAATGGCCACCCTATGAGTGGCACTCCGTTGACGAGGCTCTCCAACGTCGAGTTCCATCTACAATGCGAGGAATCCTCCTACTGCAGGGTGGGCAAGGATCTCTTCTTGCGGGGCCCACGTGAGAACGATCATCCCGACCCCACGTGTTCGGTCCAAGAATCCCTCGGGCAGGCAACGAGAGACTATCTCGTCACCGGTCGACTGATTTAAATAGAGCGATGCGGTTGCATCATGGTCCCTTAACAAACCTCTGCTGACTATTCTCCAGTCCCCACGCCATCTCGATTGTCTGCTTCGTCGTTAGCGTCCCTCCGCTTCCAAACGACACGTACAAGACTTACTCGACCGGTTGCTTATCCAGCCACTCCAACAACCCGCACTCAGGAGCACTGGACACACCGGAAGGCCTCACCACCGGTCCGATAGCACGAACAGGCGCCTTGGCAATCGGCTTCATGAACTCCTCCGACTTAAACGAATCAAGGGTCCGATGCTCCAAACCATACCAAGTGTTCACCAAGATACCATCAGCTGTCGTGATCTGGGCTGCAATACGCTTGTAGTTGTGGCGACGTTGGCTATCCCGGTCGCACATGTTGCTGCTGAGACCTCCGACTGGGACCGGACTGCAGCCAGGAATCTCCAACGGCACATCTGGGGAAACGGTTTCTAAGTGGGGCGACAAAACTGTGAACGCAAGGAACCAGGCATTGGATGCAAAGAACACGTACTTCAGCATGTGGAACTCGTCGGCAACCTTCATCGCCTCGGTCCTGAAGAGGTCGACGACCAATGCACATGGCCGAGGAGTAATGTTAGCGATCTCAGAACGTAGCAATGAAAGGGAGGCGTGTGTCATGGAGACAAGACAGGTGACAACGTCGGTGTCTGGGGAGAAAGTGAGGGCAGGTCGGTGGAGGGTCTTGGCCTGAAAGAGGCCAGAGGAGGCTGCGGACTCAAGGAGGCGTGACTCTGCAGGGAGGGAGTCTGCGGTGACAGAGAAGACAGTGACGGTGGTGGAGTGGTGGGTGGCGAGGCGTTTCGCAAGCTCGATGACGGGGATGAGGTGGCCCAAGCCCGAGCTCGAGAGGAACATGATATGGGGCTTCGAGGAGATCTCCATGGCTGGTTTGCTGCAGGAAAATGGAGGATACAAGAGGCAGGGAAAATATTTGTAGATAAATGTTCACTATGTGAACATGAGTGCATTGGAAATAATCAGCTGTGTAATTAAGAAATTCAATTACTACAGTGATTTGGATTGATTCAGATCAAACCACCAAATGGAAGATTATTATATGGGATATAAGAATAAATGCATGGATGGAATTATGACAAATTCATGCAAACAAAATGGAAGATTCTGTTTTGAATGCATGTATGAATGGAGCTTGTTGATGTGTTAAAAATGCCAATACTTATAGCGAATAATTCAGGCCCATTCCGCTGGATAGTCGAAAATATAGCAACGAATGTCCAACCCAGAAGATGATGAAACCTGAATTTCAGATAAACTTTATTTGCAGCCAGGTTTCGTCCTGGAACAGAAAGAGGCAGCAGAAGATAGACACCGAAGTCTATACATGCTAACACATCAAGGGTAGGGGTAGACATCTACCTGTAGCCCTAGAATTTCTCATGCAGTCGATCCAGTCAACTCAAGAAAGGAGAACCTCAATCTCATAGCTAATTTTCTTTTCCGATTATATAAAACCTTGTTCATATAAAACTCGTTATTCAGAAGAAGAGGGGAACTAACTGTTTTTTCCGATTCAAGACGTAAAGGTTGTAACACCACATAATTTAGAAGGAAAAGGAATGATGTTAACGACAGATAACTGCCTGTCCAATGTCTAAACTCCAGGGAGATAGGTATGGACCTTCACAGAGCAGAAGGCTTTGCTGTCACGTCACCATCGCCTTATTAGGGTGTTTGGGTTGCTTTGAAGAAAGACCGATCATGATCTACCGTTAAGCGCTTATAGGTTCGGTTGCTTTCGTTAGCCACGCCATCTCTCTGTCGTTCAAATAGGGAGCCAAAACCTCCTTACACTTGGAATGATAGCTGTTCACCCAGGTTACTTCTTCTGGAGATAGAAGGCTCAAGTCCATCAGCTTCCTCTGATAAGGTGCCTGCATACACAAGCATGGACGGATCAGAAGATCAGCTCCAGGTTGATTTCTCGTTGTAAACAACGACTAAAAGAGGAGGAATTGAACGAGGGCCCACCCATGTAATGTGCTCAAACTCCAAGTAACCCTTTCCCCCGAAATTATATGGTGTCTTAGCCTCCTTGATTACCAGCACATTCTCCAGCCTTATACCGAAATTTCCATCTTCGTAATACCCAGGTTCTTGAAAGTAAAATGCAAGGTAAATGGTCAAAAGAAGAGATAGTAAAGAACATCAGACCAATATGCTTAAGAAGATGGTACCACCACAAATATAGATTTATCTACTTGTTGTAATGAACCTATTTAGCATAGTTAACATCACTTGCGACCATAAAAAGCTCCATATAGCTGACTGAATCATCCAATATCACAATGCACAAGGACTTGCTCTCACAAAGATGGATGACTCCAAATCTAGTTATTTGCTTGCATCTAAGTTTCAATCTTACCCAACCCAAGGAAATAAAGTTTCCAACCATTAAAAAAAAAAGAAAAAAAAAAAAGAACATCCTCCAAACTAAAACTAAAATATTCCTCTCTCCAATCAAAATTCTATTTCCCCCTATTTGACCAATAAGGAATTCCTGACAACTGGTCAGACCCAAACTTGAGCTCTGCAGGTGAAAGCACATTTTACAACCAGAAATCACGACATAGAACAATGACTCATGTACTCAGAGGCACAATCTTCTGGGAATCAGCTGAGTATCAATGCATAGAAATCAAGCAGCGAGAACAAGAAAGGCATAGATGTTAACGAAGCAGGAAAACGTAAATAGTTATTCAAATGTCCATAGCATACAACTCACCATCAGTTACAGTCATTGAGGCTTGTAGTGGAACATTCCGAGCTTGGGGCCTGAAGCTGATTAGATGAGGACCTATTATTGAAATACACATGAGTAAGAGAGCTTATATGTTAGATTAAAAGCAATCATATGGCTTGAACAGTCACTTGCCTTCATGAACATTAAGGTATGACCCAATTCCGTGGCCAGTACCATGTCGGTAATCAAGACCACCCTTCCATAAAGGAACTCGGGCAATAATGTCAAGCGCATGACCTGAGAAATCCATGGTTGGAAGGCACATCCGTGAACTTTAATCAACATACACAGTTCAGCACTGCTTCAGAGGAGGCAGGCAGTGCCAGACAACCGTTACAAGTATAATATACCCATGCCTCTAAAATCAATTGTCACTGAAAGCAAGCCTAGCCACTGAAAGCAAGCCCACTACTACCAGAGCCAATTCTCAATTAATATACCCATGCCTCTAAAATCAATTGTCAAGTTCCTCTGAAGTATTTAGACAAAAAGTATAATTAGTCGCATATTACCATTTGTTCCATTCGGAAAACGTGCGTTGCCCAAAGCAATGTGCCCCTTGAGCACCTGCAAAGAAAATTAATTTAATTAAAGACAATATACTCAGAATTTCCAAAAGTTGAGGATGACAGGTAATCCAACTAGCAGAGTGTAAGAAGTTAAAGCTAGCTCAACAGAAAATATACATTTCCATGCTATAAGATGCCAAACTGCATTTTCACAGAAAAGCAACCTAAAATTGCGGTTATAAACACATTGGTCGGCAGTAATCTATAACACTTGTTATGCTGTTTCAAACACGCGTTGGTGTTGACATTGGTCATCAACAGAAAAGTTTGAACAAAAGCAGCCCCTAAGTGTTGCACAGTAGCACCATGTTTTTTCCCCGAGGTCAAGAAACAAGTCAACACACTCTACGAGCAGTCTATCCTTCATCAACTTCTAGAGTAATAATAATTGGCCAAATAAAATCAAGTCTCACTTTCTAGTATGCTTGCCAAGGGCACCAAATTAAGAATACTGGGACTTCGTGTATGGTATCACCTCAGCAATCTAACGCTAGATTGCCCCTATATGAAGTATCGAAGACGATGAAATACCTATTTAGTGAATAGTAATGATGCCGAAAAAGGACTACTCTTTGGGGGTAAAGAGAGTACGTTTATTACAAAAGCTTTCCTCATCATTCCAGGAGAATGAAAGTCAACAAGGAAAGATATACAAATCTGAACAGGTTCTGAAAACTAAGATACTCACCGCTGTGTAGGATTCCTTTTCATGAGAAGAAGGGCATCCAAAATGGACTGTCCTAGTTATATCTGTTGTCCCATCTGCATACTTTCAAAGCCACGAAGAACAATTAAAACAAGTCAAAATAGATTCAAATACGTTCGCAGAGAAATTAAACAAATAAACGACATGCAATTATATGCACCTGTGCTCCAGAGTCGAATAGATAAATGCTATCTGGGTCCAGCTCTGAACATGTTTTGGGGTCTGGGCCATAATGAATAATGGCTGCATTTGGACCAACGGATGAAATTGTAGCAAAGCTTAGCCCCCTAAAATGCTGCAAGTAAGACACTAAACAGATTTTACAGAATATTCAAGTGAGCATGCACAAGGACGACTACTACAAATTATAAGAATGAAGCGACATAATTATGCCACAAGATATAGCAATAATGGTCAAAGGAAAATACATAATCTTGGAAACACAGGCAAAGCCTCATGCTTAAGACTAACATAATCCTAGGCCAAGAAAAAACCCTGTGAAGGTATTCTAGAAACCCTTTAGTAAAAGACAAGTACAACTCCATGCAGAAGTAAATGCAACGACCTGTTGCCTTGAAAGGCAAATGGTGGTTGCTAAATAAAATGAATGCATTGTTATCTGAACCCCAAGATCCCACTAAAGGGGCAAAGCAACAAGGCTTATGAGGTGATTCAGCAACATGAGCATCACCAATGGCTCATGTGTTTTTATACAAAAGCAGAACCACATTAACACTGAAGGCACTGATAATCTGTGGGTAGGATATTATTATTCCTTCATGACAGAAGACAGAAATTGGTATCCAGCAGTTTCCTTGTTAAGAAACGTACCAAAAGTTCACAACAGTTCAAAAAAAAATTGAAAAAAAAGGATGTTCTGTCCCAAAAATATGCGTGTTCTATGCTTGTTTAACCGTAGTTTCAAGGAGAAGAATTTTGTATAGAATCTAGCTTGCTCTAGGATTCTAGCTGATGTGTCACAGGGGAATATGACCCGTATCCTATGTTCCCTAATGTGTTGTACTCGAACTCTTTAATATATTAACAGTCGGAACAAGTAGCATAAAGTGCAAAAGTGTGTCATCTACCTCCTTTGAAGCACGAAAACTCTCCAGCTTGTCACTAACTGATACTTCCGTCAATTTGTTTGATTCCCTGGAATTGAACCATAGAAGCATGCACAGAAGAAGGGAAGAATCAGAAAAGAGAGTGGGAAAAAGAAAAAGAACGAAAGAAATCAGGAGCAGAAGCAGAAGTTTCTGCTCAAGGGACAGCTTTTGTTCAAGTCATTCTTCTAATTATTGATAGGGGAAGCAAGTACTTTCAATAGTGTCAAAATCAGAGAAAACTTACGAAGGTCTTTCCTTCTCTTTTGTCTTTGCCTCTGAGAAGTAACCCGAAGCCCCATAAAGGTCTTGCATCTACACTATTTCATACTCAGTAGTAAAACAATCTAAATCGTCCTTTAAAGTTGAAATCCAGCAAATTATATGTAAATGTGTTCACATGCTTGCTAAAGACAGTATAAATAAGTGCACCTACATAATACGGATTTACGGATAGAATTCAATTGAAAAATGTTGAGAGGATAACACATAAAATGAATGGAAAAAAAAAGGCTCAATGAGCTAGAGGACCTGATGCGGAATTTAGAAGCTCGAAGATTGAATAAGGCACCTTTTGAGTTGCTAGGAGTTAATTATCCATAATGGCCATTGTCTCAACAGACCAGCAGCTAAGTAGAAAACAGCTTGGACTTATTTGAAAAAAAAAAAAAAAAACATAACAATAACACGAGAATACAAAGCCAATTTTCTCAAAAAGAAAAAAAAAAAAAAAAAAGAATACAAAGCTAATCGTTGATACTTATTGATGTGCTGTCAGAAAATCAAAAAAGAGAAGACTCATCCGTAAGAGGAATTGGCAGCTCTTCTCAGCTTTCCTTGTCTCAGAACCTAGGGGAAGCTTGCACTTTGGCACCTTAGGAACAGAAAAACTACGAGAAAAACCTAGAGAATACTATATCTCGATGTCCGAACTTTTAAAAGCAATTCAGGATACCAAGTGGTAGAGCACTGTCTATCTATCTGATTTCCTGACCTTTAGAATAGAATCTTAAATTACTGCTTGTATCACTTCTTCTCTATATTGACCCAGTTAAAGATAACATTGTTCTTATGAAACTAACGACTATCATGGTGGAAAACTAATAGATATCTCAGACTCGAGCTTTTAGTAAAACTTACTGCACTAGTTTGAGGTGATCTGAAAAGAAAAAAATAACATCCGCTATTGAGCGGTAAATCCTAATTGAGCCATCTCCGGAGAGACTACTCAGACTAGCAGTTTCCTACACATAAGCGGCTGCTTCAAACCACTATTACATCAAACTAAGGCAAACGAGTAAGGATTTCATGGGAAACTTCAGCAAGGCAGCCTATTGGTATAATTCTAACATATTATTTCCATGAAGTTGTTAAAACAAAACATAACTTCTTCCGAGGGAGAAGATCAGAAAAAGTGAAATAAATTGTTACACGTATTGGTACAAAGAAAACTTTGACAGAGAGAGACATCTAGGTGCCTAGACACTCTGTTGAGCGTTTCGGGACCGCCCAGCACCTAGGCAGGACCAAAGAAGGGGCACGAACATTTTGTAAACCACTGCTCTACGATGAAAATAATCATGGTGAAAGTACATGCATAGAAGTGGAACATATTTACCTGTTTATCAAGCCAGACAAGGAACTGTACAACAGCAGCACCATCTCGAATGTGACACTTCTTAAGCCCGTCCATCTCAACAGGATTCTGAAATTTTCAAAAAAAATCATTAAAAGAGAGTTTCTATAGTCCAGAGCCCATATTGCAGATCTACCCCGTTGCAAAGCAAACCACGCAAGAGCGAAATAATTAAAACAGCATGTGAGAGAATATGGCATCTTTGTGGTTCTATTCCAGCTTTCTTGAGTTCTGTTTAAATAAAAGAGATCTATAATATCTGAAATGAAACAATCCTTGGACAAACTAGTCTCATTATCTCCTATAGATGGATAAACAATTTGTTCCTTGATTTACCTTGAGTGCTTTTGCAAGTGGTAAAGGTGATTGCTGCAGAAGAAGCTCAGAAGGATTTAGCTTTGAATACAAGGTGTAGCAGCATGAACCAGGGTCTGCCCATATGAGGTTGCATTCCTTTCCTTCAGTACCGTTACCGGTTCCAGTAGAATCAGAATCATTATCATAACTGCTGCTTTCAGATCGTTGTGGAAATTCAAAGAAAGAAGTAAGCTCATTAGACCCCAGTAAAGTCACATCTGTGCCAACTCTGTCATAGTCCCGAACTTCAATACCGTTCCTCATCATATAAGCTTGGACCTGTTTGGACAATTGAGTTAATTACGTTACACTAGACCGGACCATGGTTCGATTTTGAACCGAACCCTAACTGAAACCGAACTGTCGGATTAAAAACCAAAACTGTTGTGGAACCAAAACCAAAACTGTTGTGGAACCGAAACCGATAGAAACCAGAACCAAATCGTTAAATGTTGGTTCGGTTTAGGTTCCACCAAAAACTAAACCGGAACCAAAACCGTCGGTTCGATTCGATTCCAAACCATCTATTTTTTCCCTAAAACGTCGTAGTATTTTCCTCTAATGTTTTTATCTACATAATTCATACCTCCAGATTCATTCTTTGTTATATCTATTTAATTCAAATACCTTGTATTTTCATCCGTCCATTTTTCGTTCATACATCTTTAAGATAAATATTAAGCATAATTGTTAAATAAGAATATATATGTTTTGTTATTTTCCATCTTATATTATTAGTTATGTTTTTCTTTAAATAAAAAGTTATTTGGTTTGCACCTTACGAACAAATTCTATATAAAAACGTAAAGAAACCGTGACCAACTTAAAACAGAACTAAAACCGACATCGAAAACAGAATCGTTGGTTTCGAAACTGTAACCGGAACCTGTCTAAAAGGTTCCGATTTCAGTTTGTCCTTCAACTAAACCGGAACAGCCGGTTTTGGAACCAAAACCGTCGGTTCCGGAACCAAAACCGTCGGTTCCGGAACCAAAACCGTCGGTTCCGGAACCGTGGTCAGGTCTAGGTTACACCTAAGCAAGGAGCCTATAAAAAAGAAACTAACTCTCTAGAAAGAGAATCAACATGGCCTAAAAGCCCCTAAAAGGTTCTGATATAAATAAGACCAAGGAAGCCAACGCCATGCCAAAACAATCATACGAGGATTATTCAGTTTTATGATGTTCATCAGTGCAATTCAATTCACAGGGTATAGAAACAGAACGTTATGAAAGAACACAGCATTAGAGACTGACCTCAGGTGACACCTTCCTCTTGTCCACATAAAAAAATGCATCTCCAGATGTCACCACTGCAAATGCATGGACAAGTGGGCAATAGGAGACATCAGTCCCGCGAATATTAAACAACCAGGCAACCTGCAACCACCATTTGCATTATTATATGGCATGGAAATAAAAAAAGATACTTGTATCGCAGCATAATTATCCTACAAGATCAGAAGAAAAACAAGTGAAAAGCATTCATACTTCATCAAGTGCTGTGACAATTAAGGCACGCGATTTCTCTTTTATGAGCTTTCCTCTCAAATCATTCAACTTTTCCCCAACCGGTCGACCAGATAACTCAACTGGCTGTATAATTACAGGATTAACCTCAGCTGGTGGCCTCTCTGTCCATATTTCATCAACCAAATTCTTCGATGTATGAACCAGCTTTTGTTGTTTCTGGGCAAAAGCATGCTCCCATCTGTGTGATGTGTCAATTGACACGCACCATGTATCAACGCCAACAACAGCCTTTTCTGGTAGATTCTGGGGTACAAACAATGTTTCAGAACCTTGTTCGTTGTATTAGGAATGAGTATGAAGACCATTTAGAATAAGAATAAAAGTTCTATCTTGACTAAAAGACATCAGCACATCATGTCTATCAACCAGAGAAGTCAGTAAAAAGTGACAGAACTATGAAGAGAGGGAACATTAAAACATCTTTATAGTGTAGTCATAGTAATCAAAATTGCTCAACTCACAAAATAAATATATGTAGGGTTAGCCGGTCAGAATGTACTCAATCCCCAATCTTGCCTGCATATGCTGATTAGCAACTCTAGAAAACCAGCACTGAATCACCCGTTGACCTCAGTTGGTGCATTTGCAAAACATACTTTGTAATTTCTTACCAAACATGGGCTATGGATGGAAGCCAAAACTCCCTCGTTTTCTTTTCAAACACTGAATCCTCCTAGTTTGACCCCCTTGACATACTTCCTGCACTCGCTTATGATGAGCATATCTTGTTTAGTGAACAAACTTATACATTGTAACCAAATCAAATCTTCACTGGAAATGAAGTATCGACCATTACTCACTAGAATTGTAGTATCTCCATCCAATGCTAGTATTTAGGATTTGGTAAATTAGCAGAATCTCCAGAGGATGACTGTGTCTTATCATATTTAGGACCAGAGTAGTAAAGGCATAGAAGCAAAGCTTCGAATAGGATGTCAAACAAAAAACTTTCCGTCAGAGAGAAATTAAGAAATGGTAACTCACATCAGCCATCCAGCGCTCTACTGCTGGATCTTCTCCCATACGCATTAGCTGCCACTGATCACTCAGCTGGTGTGTTGCCTGCAGGAAGTACCTTCCATCGGTCCAAAGTCGTGCTTCATGCATAGTTACAAGCGCAAGCCCTGAATATCCATATGATAGTTAGAGACTATATAAAGGAGCAAGAAAAGAGGGTCTAATCATGACATCCTTTCCATTGCTTCAGTTCAACCAAAGACTGTAATTATCGAAGTCCAACTACATACCAACAAAATACTAGAAAGCAAGTCGTTCTCCAAGATGCTGAAGCTTGGAGAACCAAAAATTCCGAGCATTTACCTAGCAAAAATGAAGGAGCTTCAACAAGCACCTCATTGGGTGTCGCAACAACACCTCGCTGGGTGTCGCAACAACACCTAGCTGGGAGTTGCAAATGCATCATGGTCATACACTATGTTGTTTCTCCTTGGGTAAGAAAACAAAAGTTCAATAAAATGCATTATCATCAGATCATGATGCAATGGTGTCGAGCTGTCTGAAAGCATCACGAACAAACTAGCTAGGGTCGCTAAATAGAACTCCGGTTTGGTGTCCTTTCAAATTTTGTTGTTTTATTGATGATTTCTTTTCCATGTTCAACTCTAAGGTTCTCTACACGTAACCTACCTTACGAACAGCTCTATATCTCAAAACCCAACGAAAATAAGCTTTTCTTCCTGGTATAAAGCATTATACTATTATAGCCTCAGTTATGATGTTGTTTTCTTTTTCTTACATGACAGACATTCATATATGCTATTTGACACAAAGTTATATTTCCAGAAATGTATAGCAAATTAGCGAGTGTTAATCACCATGGGCGAAACCAAGGGGGGACGAGCACAGCCCATACCGCCCTGCCCCCCTGATGGTTCCGTGGAGTGTGTATTATGTAAATCTACACTGCTAAAACATAATATCCATTCTCTGCAACACTATTAACAAATACCAAAGGTAGCGTATTTGGTAGGGAACATCACATGGAAAGTGCAGTTCCCTGGTTCAATTTCAGCTTGTTGTGCATTCTCTCAGGCATTCTACCTTTTGGCTACACAGCCTCCACTCCATAAATTATTTTGTCTTCTCTCTATTTATATTAAAAAAATTAAGTGTTCTTCTCTTTTTATTTAATGATTCCATTTTTCAATCTATTCTAACATTTCATTGTCTATTTAGTACTTGATTGCTATTTAATTATTTTATTGTTTTCTTTAATTTACTTATATTTGTAAGAAGTTCTATTCTTAACTAAATCCCTTATTCATGTTTTGAAAATTCACGTGGTTAATTCATTTGCCTTTTTTAAAAAATCAACAGAGAAAACTGAACCAATTTTATTACTAACTCTAATTATATATTTATAATGATCCAAGTATACATAAATTTATATTATTACACCAATTTTCCCGAGTCTTATAGCTCATACATTCTTTGCTTATTGCTTTATACAATTACGCAATAGAATGAGTTCTTACTAGTCCATTCGTCCGTGCAGTAATGAATGGGATAAAAAAAATATATTGATCGTATGATAGAAGATAAAGATATAGTATAATTTTTTAAATGTGAGAATTATCAATAGGTGTCACTTTTGAAACTTATTTACCATATGGTCATCCCTAGTTTTATAAAAACCATTTAGTTCTTTTTTTTAAAAAAAAAAAAACCTCACATTGATTTCCTATTCTACCCGTTTTTCAAATATTCAACTTCTTTATTCACATCTCCATATTAAAGCCTTCCATTTTCAAGATATATGATTTTCAGACTTTTTTTTTTGATCATTCAGATCGTGAACTCCAATTTCTCTCTATTATATTAATAAATCTAAACAGGTCTTAAATATTTAACTCAATCCCTTTACAATCATCCCTCAAACCCTACATGCTACACCGCCTCCTCCAAAAACATCCTTGCAATGCACCATTGCTTGCACAGCCCTACGTGAGGCCTTGATGATGTAGGTGGTCGAATGCAACATTTCAGGAGCACTGTCACGGTGGTGTCTTTGACGACGACATCAAATTGATTTGTTGGTGATGTGCGTTGTAATGGTGTCGAGACTAGACATAATGTTTAGTTGTGTTCACATTGCAGTAGTAATATTGTGCAGTTTTTTGCTCAATTAATGGGGAAGTTAATGGCCTATCATTCATTATCGAAGTTTACAATTTATGGCGGGGATGCACTGTTCAATCGCTGGAGCAAATCTTTCGTTCCAATGGACGTACTGTTCGTAGATGCACTGTGCGACAAGTAGACAATGTGGGCATGATTTTCGTGCTGTTGGCACTGTTATAAACAATATGTTTGTGTTATTTAATGTGCACGTGGTTGTCGCATGATGTATTGATGGCAAGAACAACGATTGGCAGTGCCGACAACGGCTAATGGATGACGCATTGAACCATAATATTGACGCACTGTTTGGTTCTGACAGCACGTGGTGGTGGTTGCATGTCAATGTTGGCATTGACGAAGACGACACCGTCATTGGTGAAAGGTCTAGGAATAGGATTTATGATATATTATTATAATTATTGTTTGAAACTATGATGATTGTCCAGTGAATATTGGAACTTCATTTTGTTTCTATTTGGTTTCAATCAATAATTTGTTTCCTTATTGTAGGGCTATGCAAATAAGACCAAATCTTTTGATTGAGAACCAAATCATAAAAGAAATCTTACCTATGATTAATTGGTAAATAATTTTTGCTTTTTGAAACTTATTGATAATTGACTCTTTTTAAATTGATATATTAGTGATAAAAACAGAATTAAATATAAATCATCTTATTTGTTAAAAATATTGCAAATAAAATATTATAATATCTTGGTTTATTTTCATTTATTGTTAAAATTGACATTTAATCTTAACCATAGATTTGATAGATATTTGAATTAAATTTTTATATCTTAAAATTCAGCCTAAATAAATTGACTAATCATTAAATTTTATTGATTTAATCTTTTTCTTTCACTTTCACTATTAATTATTTTTACTTTTCTAAATTATTAATATTTGATTAGAATCATCGGATGAAACTTTGAACGGTCAAGATTAAAAGATCTCGGTTGAAGACACAGTCGTCTCTATTTACTTAGTATATAGTACAGATTCAATTTCATATGAATCGTTAGTCGCTCTCTTATTTGTATTTCCTAAAACAAGTCAAATTTAGTGTAATTCACGTTTTGAAAATCCACATGTTTAATTCATTTTCTTGTTAAAAAAATCAACAGAGAAAACTTAAATCAATCCTAGTACTAATTCTAATTATATATTTATAATGATCCTAGCATACATAAATTTATACTATTACACCAATTTCCCCGAGTCTTATAGCTCATATATTCTTTGCTTATTGCTTTATACAATTACACAATAAAATGGGTTCTTATTCAATTTCATATTAATCGTATGTCGCTCTCTTATTTGTATTTACTGAAACAAGTCAAATCTAGTGTAATTCACATTAGATTACTATAACTTTGTTCCAATTAGAATTAATATGAACTTTATATAGATATATCTTGTATTGACCGGCCCCCCTCATCCTCGAATTCTGGTTCTCCCCCAGTTGATAAACTGACTTCTAACATCATCATCTAAGACTTGTGCTTAGCTTGATCATGCCCACCCCAACATCTTTTGCAAAAGCTAGGCTCATAGTGGCATCTCATGTAAATTTTCTTCACCGTTCAAAAGTGAATATTTTAAAGAGGCGTCTCAAATATATAAGCACTTTGTTTATGAAAGGCACAACTATATGAAAACCAGCTATTGATAGTAATCCATGTGTCTGAAAATCACTTCTGTATTCTCCAAAATGAGGGCCCCTTAAGTTGAACTGAGACAAGCACTTATAGTTATAGAAGTTTATATAATGAACACTTACTGTCATAGTTGCTTCTATAAGCCATGAGGAAACAGCCCCTCCGAGCAACCAAGTACATAAGCACTTAGCATCTAACAAATATTTATCTCCATTTCCAATAAATGCTCATACAAGCCAATTTCAACAGATTATAAGTAGGTCATCACTAGGCAGAAGTCGAACAATTAGTGACTCCATTATTACCCTCTCCCTAACCTCCTAGTATCCAAGGGACGAACCGATACATTGGCTTCACAGAACTAAGAGAAATCAAATCCCATGCCAACATCATGATAGCAGAATCACCAAACACATCACACTACAACAACAGGAAGCACAAACAGAATCACCACAAACAATCACATCAACACGTGATCTACAAAACCGATCACGCCGATCCCAACGTCATCATCCATTCAATTCACTAATTCCAATCGATCATTCATCAGACAAAGTTCAGCACATCAAACACACAGACATCGGAAACTAACCAGCACTTCCAGTGAATCCAGACACGAACTGCCGCCGCTTATCACGAGCAGACACATACTCACTCTGCCCCATAACCATCACACACCACAGCAGTCTTAAAACCACAACCAATTAATCAAACAATAGAACGCAATCGTGACAGAGAGAGAGCAATCAATCCGATACCTGATGATAATCTTCGGAGGGAATCACCAAGGCATCGAGCGGCGGAGAGTGAGACGCCATCAGAGATCGGAGAGCAGAGAGCGTGTCCGTCGCCGCCATCGCCGAATCGTATCGAATCGAATTGCCGGTGAGAGATGGCGCAGCAAATCTTCGGAGTGGCAGTGAGAGTGAAATGGAAAAGAATTGGAGAGAATCCCTCTACAAATAGTTAACTTCTACGTAACCAATGGTCCAATCCAAGGTATCTTCCTCATTCCACTCGTGGATTTGAACTTTGATTTTGTATCTGATTAAATTGGAATGGTGGTGTCTGACTAGCATTGGTTGGTTATATGGATGGAACATCATATAAATAAAATTAAAGGGAATTATTATTATTAAAATAAATTTTGATATTGTCAGAATAACTGAGATATTTTTAACAAAGATATATTTGCCAGTATATGACATTCACATGATCGAATTTTACTTTGAAAATATAAATTCTCATGTTTTATTGATGCTTTTAGTTGTAAACAGTAAGTTCGTAATTTTGCCTTCGTTTGAATCGTTTCCTATGCTCAGGTTAAATAGAATGCAAGGTTATATTATATCAAGCAATTCTCACATTCCTAGAGTTCCAATGAATAATAAGGCTATGGTAGTATAGGACTTCTGTTATATATAGACATAAGTGTCAAACTTCGCATGACCATCCTATGTCCAAAAACATCTAATCAATAGCACAGTACCTTAAAAGCCCGCTAACATAATCCATCACAAATGGAGCGGAGATTAGAACAGTATTATCCATAGCTGCTCGAAATCGTGCCAAAATAGAATATAAATACCATGAACTTAATTTATTATAGTGTCACAAAAAAAAAAAAAAATGGGCAGGACCTTCACACAATGCTCATCAATTCAAACTATCATTCACAAAAGCACAGGGAGAACCAACAAATTCAATGAGAATTTTTTTTTAATAAATGGGGCATCCTATGGACAAGACAGAGAACCCAGCATTCGAATTCCACCATCGAAGAGAAACCCTCGATTCTTTAAAGTTCGACGACGCTGATACCAGATCATGAGCACATATATCAACGCTGAGCAAGCTTCTTCATGATTGCAGCCATGTACTTGCCTTGATGCTCAGCAAGCGATAGCTCAGTGTCGCTCGGCTCTCTTGTGCCGTCGCCTGCAAAAACACCAGCACCATATGGAGAGCCCCCTCGGATGGAGTCCATCTTGAACATCCCTGCACCAAAGGTGTACCCGATTGGGACGTATAGCATTCCATGGTGGGCTAACTGCGTGATTGCTGTCCAACTGCAGGCAAGACAAATAACCAGAAGCCAAATTTTAGATTTGCTGTAAATTGTTCAAGTTTCAAAAGGGAAGCAACAGTTAGAATACTAAGAGTACTATCAATATCTTGAGCCCTTTATCAAGAACTTGAGCTTTTGGTAAAATTAATTAGACAATATGACATTAGAGCAGGTATGACATTGAGCCATGAACCAGAACCAGCTGGATTACTAACTAGCAACAAACAGAAGAAGTGTTTGCAATTCTGCAATTTTTTCCGCTACAATCAATAAGAAGCAACAGAGTCTCAATGTCCGCTTCCTCAATCTTCATATTAAAGGCCATAAGCTGGTATCTAATGCTGTTCTGACATATCCTTCAACCATTGTTTGAGGTCATCACTAGAATCTTTTAGAGTTTCATCGACTGCTCCCCTACTACACTCAAACACTGTAACCACTACCTAGCATAATCCATCTCCATTGCACAACTTACCGCTCATCAATGCTAACTATGATCAGTTGATCATGTTTGCTACCTATGACCATTGCTACCATTGAATCCATACATCACTGCATCACCATTGTTACTATGTTCACTCCATTATCGTTGATAACTATGATCAATTCATCATCATTGCTATCTCTGACCTACAGATAATCATTGCTATTTCTCGTCAAGAGATCATCATTCCTACCTATAAACCCCATGATCACTGATTCATCGTTGTTACCTATGATCACTGCATCACCGCTACCTATGATCACCGCATCACATTACCCAAGCAAACATAAAACTCGATGATAAACAATCGCATCACTCATGCGGTACTCTCCTGCCCCACTCCCCGCCTTGCATCCCCGTACTCACTAGTAGACACTGGTATTTCTAATGCGAACCAATGAACCACTAACAACTACTCATTGACAGAAGAAGCTCCAATCGTCGACGCTAATTATTGGTATGATTGTACATGCTACTAATCAATATGAACCAGCATTGCCATATTCGCAATGTAGCTAATGTAGCTCGCCCATGATCTCGAACCCTCACATTGCCTCCCCGAAACAAACAATACAAACGGCAATCGCATTACTTAAACAATCTCAAAACACAAATCACAATCAAACAACTCACGCCGTGGTCTCCTGCCCACCGCCCTGCGTGCCTGTACTAACGAAAAACCCCGCGGGCTTCCCAGCCAGCCTCTGCCCCTCCCACAACACCCCACCCATCCTATCAAAAAACGCCTTCATCTGTGCCGCCATGGCCCCGAACCTCGTCGGGAACCCGAACAAGACCCCGTCGCATTCCTCCAACTCCTCAACCCTGACAATCTCCCGCACTTCATCCCCCTCGTGTCCCGTCCTCTGTGGGGCCCGCATTTGAGCGAGGGTGTCGGGGGAGAGGGTTTCGGGGACGCGGAGGAGGGTGGATTGGACGTCGAGGACGGAGTCGGCGCCGAGCTTGATGTGGCGTGCTAGGGTTTCTGTGTGGCCGTAGGTGGAGTAGAACACGATGAAGAGGTTTAGTTTGCGTGGGGGAATGATTGGGGGATGAATTGCGGATTCCGAGGTGGTGGAAGTCGAGAAGGGAGGAGAGGCAGGTGGATGATCGACGGCGTCGCCGGAGGCAGGGGTGGTGGTGGTAGGGTGGGGTTTGGGGGTTTTGCTGGGGACGCAGCCGCCTCCTTTTCCCATCGGAGGATGGCGGCGACGGCAGAAGCCGGCTAGGTGCGGAATGTGGTGATTTGTGAGCAGCGACTCGCTCGGTGAACGATTGTTAATACATTATGTAAATAATAAAATTATTTATATTATGAATAGTTTATATAATAATCAAAAATTATTTTATTTTAGATTATTATAAAATATTAATGATAATTTATATTATATATTTTAATTTTGTTTTAGTAAAATAATTTTTTTATGTCATTAAAATAAAAAATCAAAATTTTTCAAAATTTGTGTTGAATAATATAATGATGTACACAAGTTATAATTTTAATAGTACAGAGGGAGTATAATTTTTTTAACGATAACATTGTTTAATGTCTGTTTTGATGAGTTATGTTTTTATATTAGCTAATGTTCGATTGTTTCATTATTTTTGTCGTATAAAGTACAAGATTTATATTGTGACCAAGATTTCTTAACAAAATGACGTGCAATATGGTTTTGGTTGTCTCTCAACTTGGGAAGAGTTTGTCTTGATAATCTTTTCTGGTCCGATTACAAGAATTATGGGACGAAAAGAATAATACAGAAAATATTAGATTCTGAATTTCACATTTGTTGAGACGAATTTGACCTAAAACATCATAATCAAAGAAGTTATTTAATTTAATAATATGTGTATTGCGGGACGATGAAATTTTTGTGATAGTGAAACAAAAGTAATCGATATGTGTATTATATATTGCAAAATTTTGAAAAATAAATAAGATGGAGATAACCTATGAAGTAAGGTATATTGAAAGGATTTATACTAGTAGTATATCAAGAGCATGTGAGATCCGTACTCTGATAATTTAGAATCTATTGGTATTTGGTATTTGTTGTTGTTTTTGTTTTTCAATTTTTGTTTCTCTGACTATTTGGGCAAGTTACGTGATTTGATATCAGATTCATTTTTCCTATATTTGACTAGCTAGAATCATGTGTAATCACTACAGTATTTATAACGTTTCGACTTCTACATTTTGATGACGCGTGGACGTTATGTCGTTACAGACCAGTTCGCGGCAAGGCCAAGTAACCCGGATGGATTTGAGGTATAAAGAGTCAAAGAATTTACTTGTACATCATCATTAAATCACTTTCAAATACTCTAACTGTAACGCCCCGAGTTTTTCGATCTTTTTCTAGAAAACCCACGTAACATTACTGCCGCTGGGGTCCTACAAATCCTAACTAGGCAATTCAACTCAATCGGATTTGGAATAAGTACTAAATAAAATTACACTTAAAGCAACATCATACTAAGTCCTCAAGTTCACTTAAATATTATACAGATAGACGGCGGAATCTTAAAATACTGTCTCAAATATATTTATTACAAACATGATCATAACTTAATCAATATCCATCTTCATTTCT